>JACXSJ010001291.1:0-69157 GCA_014851325.1 Pentalonia nigronervosa | reverse complement strand
GTATAAATTATGATTAATATTATTACAATACAATGTACCTTATTATAGAGAATATAGTAGATAGGTAATTGATCAAATTAAACAGAATTTTTTTTTGTACTTCCTTTTTTCTATAATTGTTAGTTACTTACATAGTGTATATAGTAAAAATAATGAATAGGTATTTAGGCACTACAATGCAGTTATGATATCATGCAAAGTTGTTTATTTTTGTTAAAATACAATAGATGTAAGTCTGAAATTATAATAATTGTTTTTGCTCTCGTTTTACTTATTGTATTTGAAAAATTCATCGTATTAAATGTAATTGTCTTGTTGTTTTCATATTGAATGTAAATAAAACTTATACAAATGCTAGAAGAATAATATATGTAATTATAAAATAGAATTTAGATTGAATGACATAATGTGTTTTAGTATTTATTAATACCCATATGGCTACATCGAGCTATATAATAGAGAAGGAAATGCACTCTCAATGAGCGTGCTAGTTTTAAAATCAACAAAAAAGTTATTATATAAATTATAATCTATACACGTGCGTGTACCTGGATTAATTATTTGATGTATTAAAAATATTGAAGACTGGCAAGTACTTTATGTAGGTACCATATGGTAATATATTATATTACCATATTGTACAGTATTGCTTATAAGAACCTATCTAACTTTATTGTTAATTAAATAATATTGTACTTAAATCAACTTGCTATATTTTGCTAGTTTATGATATAGGACCCAGAAGTTTATACACTAAAAACTATCAAATTATGCGTGCAAATATGCGCTTAAAATCACTAAAATATGCATTTCATTTTTTTTTTTTTTTTTTACTATAAGTTTTTTTCGTTTTTGGGGTAAAAATAATAATTAAAAGATGGGGAAAAATATGAACAATTCAATTAATATGGTATATGTTGTATTTACTTCAAGAATTACAATTTACATCTAGAAAATGGGTGTTATTTAATTTTTCTAACGAAATATTTGATTTTAATAATACTTTGCATAAATCTTTGTTAAAAACAGATTTTCGTGATGATGGAGTTGTAAAAGTGGTTGCGTTGAACTGTTTTTTTTTAGCTTGGCGATTAACGACTCGAGCATGTTTCTGTTTTTAAATGCTGAGTCACGCAAAAACGTTTGTCACTGTTTACCTTTATTTCGCACTTTTACAAAATAAAACACCTCCATCGAATGCAAATATATGTTCACCAGATTCGGCCACGTAACTATAAATTCAATTCGATCTGACTTTTAATTTTGGCATTTTAAAATTAATCGAAACCGATATAAAAACAAAACCGCAAAATAAAAACGATCACAACAAGACTAACTCTTGTGCTCACTGCTAAACTCTCAGAGCTTAGAACGTTCTTGTATCTTGCTATCACGACAATCGCGACTGTTATTAAATCATATTATATACATTTGGAATTACCTACTAAATGATTCCCACAAATAATAGTTCTATGGATCTGTTGTCGGAGTATTTGAGAATATAACCATTAAATTTAGCCAGAAGTATAACTGACTTATTGCCTATCAGGATATAAATTACATAATATTAAAGCACAACCAATAATTTTAACAGGTTTTTATTGTATATTGGAGACGTTTTTAAAAAGACATATTTTTCAACAAATATATTTTGAAATCTACTTAAAGTCCGAAATATTAATAAAAAAAAAAAAATAACACAAGGAAAATGCAATTTTGTTTTAAAATGTGCATATTTATGTAAAAAAACCTCAAAATATGCGAAATATGCAAACTAAAATTTCATTTTTGAACTTGTTTGGTTGTGATTCAAATTTGTGGCTTATCCAGCAACTTTTTGATGTACTCAATAAAAACATGCAAATGCATAAACTTCAGGGCTCTATATTATGAATTATGCGTTAATTGTTGTCAAAATGTTAAATCATCGTTAAAATTGTTATACAACCGTGTCAGGTTTCTTCGTGTGAACGCACGTGACGACCACATTTTTTTTGTGTTCGCGTGTCCCTTTCAAGATAACACGTACTCAGTTTTCATGACTATTAGAATTAGCCCTCACAAGACGTCGTTTGCATTCCTATATAGCCTTGTTAGCAATACAATTATTTTGATCGTCATAATATTCCATTCAAACGGTTCGACGTTGTCTCGCTGGCAAATCACGATTCCGTGTAGCCCGTATATTATATAGATAATTTAAGTCACGATTAAACAAAACTTCTATTTTCTATATCGCTGTATAATAAAATAAATCTGGGTATATTAGAATTGCAAATATCAAATGATCGTACTCAATCGTATCGTATTAAAGCATTCCTTCGTCATCCGACTACTGTGCACAATCATGTTCTTAAAAAGGTTAACCGCACACATTCGCTGGTTCTTTCATGGTTTATGGCTTAAGGATATTATGAAGTATACTCAGTGTTTGACTTGAGGCTCGGGTCGTAAGGGAACCGTGTAGCTCAACTAAATGTTCAAATATTTTAGCGTACCACTACTTTTTTCGAATTAGGACGCAATGTACTTATTTTTACTTTATTTAGAATTATTTATAAAATTGCAAAGTTAATAATTTTTTTTTGTAAAAAAAAAAATACTGATTACAAAAATTGAGTAATTGTATTTGTTACAAAGATACATGATAATTATGTAATGATAATTAAGTTTTTATATTTGGGTATGAGGCGATAACTGATAAATAACCATGGTATACAACTTTGTAATGATGTAACCACTTTAACTACAAATATTCAAAGACGAAAAGACTAAGAACATTTTTTATTTTCTCTTAAAAGACAAAAAGATAATGTTATAAAATATGTTCTCATTTGTATAGTTTATCGACTAAAGAAAGAGGACGTTATACCACCGCATGTGCTGTCTTCTAACGCACAACTTACCAAATTTTTAGCTGCAGAAGAATTCGTTTTATCCAGTAATTTGTCATATTAGAGTTAATTGACCTACTATTAAAATTAATGGCACGAATGAGATCCAGAAGCCTGCATAGGATTTTTTATTATATATTAATTGTGAAGCAAATTATGAGCATTTTAAAATTGTAAATTTTATCTATTTGGAATGATATCTAGCAGTAAGTGCGTATATATCTTATATAAGTTATCATTTTGGTAATTAAAAAATAAACAACAATATTTCCAGTTAAAGCCATATTTTCAAATTCTTGAGATTTTTTGTAGTACACAATATCCCATGGAGATACACAATTCTGTTTTTCAAATGAAAATCCTTCTTTCTACTGTAAATTCTTTGGTAGATAGTTTTTCTGCAGACTCTGCAGATGTATCAAAATCAAAATTTGAACAAATGGTTTTTGAGTTATATAACTTTGTTTACTAGGAGTAACGATAGTAAGTCCGTGATAACGGGCTTGGAAGATGTAGGGGCTATAGAAATTTGAAAATTTTAATAACAAATATTAATCTATAAATATTTATAATTTATAAAAATTGTTCGAGTATAGTAAATACTATATCCGCATACGGTATTACATATATTTTATATTTTTGTAAAACTATTTTTAAAGACTAGAATTATCCTTAGATAGCATTAAGATTTTAATAACTGAAAAGGTACTCGTTCAATTTTTTTAATTACATCAAATTTTTAAAAAAATAACCCACTGAATAATATATAGTAAGAAAGGTAATTATCATTTGAAAAATAAAAGTTTGTAAATCCAGTCGCCACAGAACTCTAAGTACTCCCTAAGTAGTACAAACAATCTCAAGAATTTTAAAATACGATTTTAAGTATAATTTGAATAAATTCTTTATAAAATTAAAAAATGGGGGTGAGCATGCTTGGTGAATCGCACTGTGTATACATTTTGAAATAATTATGGTAACATTTATATATAAACAAAAAACAGTGTAAGTAGTTTCGCAAAATCGTATTTTTTACTGGTAACTACTATATTTGTAACTCAAATTAATATAATATTATATACCCTCGGTAAATGCCGATTATACAGAAAATTATGTTATGAGAAGAGGCTAGGGGCTTAAATCTTCCTTCACACAATGAACCAACTAATGACATAAAAAAGATTATTATTATTAATTTAATTTTTTTATTTGAAAAAGGACAACAACCCTCCATCAATTTCCACCTATGGTGCACGGTATCGGTTACGTAATCGATCGACGCGATGCACAGATGACGTGACGCTATGCACACGTCACATAGGTAAGCACTCAGTAGCACTCAACGTGTCAAGAATTAATTTTTAATGTATATACCTACTTATATTGATTATTTTCGTTACATAACAACAAAATGATTCTCAATTTTGTGTTTCTGATTATTTAAATTATTATTATTACCGGATTGATTTTAATTACTCTATTTCAAGAACAACGCTCGAATTGGTAAATAAGTTTAAAGATCTGGGGGTAATATTCAACTCTAAATTGAATTTCTCAAATCACATCGGAATGATCAAAAATAAAGCTATGTGCAACCTGGGATTTATCAAAAGAACATGTCGATCATTTAATAACTCAATAGTATTGAAAGCACTTAACTGTTCGCATGTCCGCTCTAATCTCAAGTACAGCCCTCTAATTTGGATCAATAATATAAATAAATAGAACGAATCTATTGAGTCAGTACAAAATAACTTTTTACGGTTTATCTTTTTTAAATTTAATATTTCTAGTCTGATTCTCGGATCATATCAAAACGCACTTAATTTTTTGAATCTATCTTCCCTTCTTAATGATAGACGTTCGTTTTTACTATCAAAATTTTTACGGAACTTAATATTAGGTACAATGATTGCTCTAAACTCCTTGCACTAATTCAATTTTAAATGAATTCATTTAATACCCGAGATCCTAAACCATTTTATCAAATTCATTCTAGTAGAAACTATACACGAATACCCCTGCTAACCTTCTAATGACCGCGGGTAATAAATTTGTATTGACTATGATTAGTAGTCCTTGAGTTATATATATTATTTAAATTTTAAAGTTAAGATCAAAATCTTTTTATTGTTAAATATGTTTATAAATTAGTTTGTAATTACACTATAATAACAGGACTTATTGTCTGCATATTTGTAATAAATAAATAATAACATTAATACTAAATTGTAAGCATTTACAAAGTTCTGATATTTGTACTTTGTATATATAGTAAATCAACAAAAATTCAGTGTTCACACCACTCTTTGTTTGCATCTGGGTAGTATGTAGTAGATATTTTAATTATAAACAAATGTATTGATTTTGGAATGATGAGTGTTTTTTTTTATGTTTTAAATAATATTTCTAAACTTGTAATTTTATATTATGTTCAATATAATATTAATTCGATTTCACATTAATTAATCAACTAAAATACCGGTGTATCTACAATTAATACGTGGAGTAGTAGACTCAAACGATTAAACCTAAAGATGTAAAATTCCACTTTAGTATATTCAACATTTTATTTTAAAAACGTCAGTTGTTTTTTTTTCTTATTGAAATTTGATTAAACAATATGATAAATATATACGTTGTTGTTTTTTTTATCCGAGCATAAATCGAATTAACACGTTTTAATTTACATATATAATAATAATATTATGTTATGCTATATTAATCAATATTGAGTAACAATCTGGCGCTCGTGCGGTAAAGGAACTGTCTATTATTATGTGCGTTTACGTACATCGACTTACATCACTTGAATTCATTGACCATTGATTATTTTTGGACGTTTGCGTGGAGGTCAAAAATGAATTTTCCTGTACTCACGTCTCATCATCTATATATTCAATATTGTAATGAAAACATCATTCGTCAAATTAAGTTGACCTCAGTGAACCGATTAAATCGTTATTGGTTATTACCTCTTGTTTATCAAGTTACGTATAGGCAGGTCATAACACGTAAGGATATAGATTATAATAACATATACAACAAAAAAAATAAAAATTTATTGTACAGATATACAAAAATATAGATACCTACATACGTTCAACATTTAAATTTATTGCGTCAGGGTGCCATTTCCAATATTAATTATTGTTTTAATATAATATAATCATTTATTTAATTGTACATTTATTTTTCACAAACAAGTAACAATCTGTACCTTTAACTAAATATAATTATTATTTATTTTATTTTAAGCTGTTTGCATATAGTATTATACTATTAGAAATTAAAAATCGAAAAGTTCATCTGCAAGTGAATTATTTTTATTCTCCATAATAAAATAATTTTTGGATTCCGATTGAACCGTATTACAATAGTTAATATATGCTAGCATACTGCAATACTGCAATGACTATTGATTAGGTTATATTTTAAAAGATGCTTTTCTTTGTTGAATAAATAATTCATTTTTTGATTTTTGTAGAGTTTGGTACTAGGTAGTAAAATAAATTGAAAAACTACTTTCGGAATTATCCAGAACATTTTGAGAAAATTTTAATGTTTATGATGACAATTATGGCGACTCGGCATTGGATATTTATTTTAGTAATTCCGTTATCATTTAGAAAATAATTATTTTTAGAGGCTTTACTTTGATAAAATGACATAATTTTGTAGACGTGATATAGTTTTTAAATGTGTTGATAATTTATTGTATCTATCTTTTTACAAATGAAGAAATGTTTGATGTTTTACCAAAATGTGTACTGTAAATTCGATCTTTCAATAACTTACAAATGAGAACGTATAAGGTTAAAAAAAAATTAAAAACTTAACAAATAATAAAGTAATAACTTACCTATATGTTATTAATTAAATATAATTATTTTAATAGGATTTGAAATTTGAATTTAATACCTAAAAATATTAATTTCATGAATTGTTTTGATAAAATGATGTATAATCTTGAGTAGGTACCTATTATACGTATGACATGTACAAGATTAAGTTTAACATGTTCCAACTATCTCTGCAACATCTCAAAAGGTTTATAAAATCTAAAAATTAGCATTTATAAAAAAAAATAAATGCTAATTTTTAGATTTTATTTTAGAATACTGTGTAAGAATATTATGATTAGCCTGGCTAATCAGATTAGGTTACGTTTCAGTTTTCTTGTAATACTTACTATTTGTACTTTTTGTAGTATTTGTAGTTTTGGGTACATAAATAAAAATCATTAATGAGGTTAACAATAGGCGTTTTACCAAGCATATTCACCATAGGTGGAAATTCATTACAATTTAGGAGGGCTAACATTTTTAACATTAATGTGGACCTCGGGGGCTTTGATCTTACACAACTAAAAAGCTGTACGTTTATTTTTGGTGGGGAGAGGAGGGGTTAGCCGTTTCAAGTCCCAATAGTTTTGCCTATGATACTCACCTCTATGTTTTCTAAAATTAGTAATTTATTCAAAATCTAACTTTTGAAATTATTTAAATTTTTTCCTACCATTTAAGTAATATCTTGACAATACAATCTTCTTTTTTTTTAAAATTAGAATCAATATTTTTTATTGTATATTTTAAAGCAGATATTATCAGAAAACTATCTATTTTGAAAATGTTGATGTATCCAAATCAACATAGTTCGAACGAGTAGTATTTAAATAATTAAAGTGTATATATTAAGGAATAAGTATAATAGTCTTTAGAGATTTTAGTTTTACAAAAATATAAAATATATTTAATATAAACTCTACTATTATACTCAGAAAATGTATACAAATTAAAAAATATCAATAGATTAATATAAGTTACTATAATTTTTAAATAGCATCATAGCCCTCATATCTTCAAAACCTATTATTATATATAAACCGATAGGTAATAGTTATCCTTAGCACACAAAGTTAAATAACTCAATGGATTACTCTTTCGAATTTCAATTCATACCGACACATTGAAATTTTCAAAAAAGTTATCTGCTTTACCAGGTTATAAAATAAAGGTTGATTTTAATTTGAAAATAAAAAAGTATTACCATAGGACACTCCTTAAATTGTATTTAAATTTATAAATATGTAATTGTTAACATAGTTTTTAAGTATACTAAAAATTTCTAAAAATTAGAATTTGAATAAATTCATCACTAAAAGATAAAATGTGAGCATACATGATGAATCATTTTATGTATATAGACTATAAATTTGAGTGAGTGGATGGTTAATTTTTTTTTGTTCACGGTAAATTTAAATTTAAAAAATGTGTTAAAGCAATTCAAATTTAAGAAAAAATTGCTAGGCCCATTGCCTGAACTAGATCCTGCACGCCCCCCTTTAAGGACGGCTGGTTCTTATTCTTTCTTATGGTATACACTATACACCATAGAACATAGCGGTGAACTGTGATTAACTAATATAAGGTTATATATCATTACTGTGGGAGGGATATATGCATTTTCCTTTTTCCCAGGCAGGTTTAGTTTAATTTTTTTATAATCACTAGCAGATATTATTTTATCCAAATTAAAACAAAACATTTTTTTTTTACTATTATAAAGGTTTTAATATTTTAAATTAAGTTTTTAAATATTTCATTAAATTATCAACAATAGATAATGCCAAGTCTATTACAAATTTATAACAAAAGTAAATAATTTACATCTTGTAAGTCTAAGTCCGTATAGTGATGAAATATTTAAATAAATCAATACCTAAATCACAATAGTTTACAGAAATTAATTATTATAATTTAAAAATGTTTTCCTGTGACACCAGTAATTTACGTTTTTTAATCATATTTAACGTTGGCAAGCCCTGAATTTAAATGACATTTTTATTTTATATTTTACTATTTTATTTTATAAATAAAGTATTAATAATTTATTAATGAATATACATCATTATGCATTTTATAAATATTTTTAATTGTGTAATATAGCCTATAGGTGTTATAACTAATGTTAGTACATGCTTTACATAGATTGTAAAATCATAAGATACGGTAAATCATATTTTTTTTCGGTAGACACTATATAATAGTTTTCTATAATTTTTAGTATAATATATAATAGTTTTCAGCGCGATAGATCGCATATTGCACGAACGCCTAGAAAATGTGATATGCACCCATGAACCTCGTAATGACAATATTTGTGTACATTTATACCACATAATTCGTATTCACATTATCATACTTCATACTTGACATACCTGCACCAGTACACAATAATGATATACTGCAGACACGTTCTTTCGTCTCATCATGAATACTTTATATAGTATTGTACGTATACAATTTTAAATACATAATAATAATAATTATTATTAACACTGCTGTAGCAATAATAATTATACGAGAAGATTTTACGACACGAGTCGGTATCGTTGTTTATAATATAGAATAATAATAATAATATTAATACGAATTCGTAACAATTAACATTATTATAATCCCTCGTGTATTATCGCGCATGTATATAAGTTGTATGGACACGACACGTAGTTATTTTTTTTTACGCTGACAGAGCGGTCGGTCTCGACCTACGCGGAAGTCAAACGAGCGCAACAACACCAGCCGCCGAGTACGATATCAACGAGTACACGGAGACTAAAGTACACCTGTGAATTTCGGCGTTAGATCGGCGGCGGCGGAACGAACGAGATTTCGGAAATCATATTATGCCGCGTGTACGTGCGGCAGGCGAGGTGACCCGCCGCCGCAGCAGCTGCAGCAGTCACAGCGAGAGAGGCGTGTGTTGTACACAGGTACATGATATTATTATTATACACGGTCCGTCCTATCGAACCCGACGGAGTGATGACGACCGCCGCTCACCGAGATCAATTGACCTCGGTTTTTCGACCTTAATATAATACAGCGGATGTGACGGTGTGGCGTGCGTGTGAAACGAGTACGCCACGAATCATACGTATTGTGTATCAATATAATATCTATGGATAATAATGTTGTGATATTATAGTTTGAACTGTTTAAAGGTGGGTACTTACAGTCGATGACGTATAAATAAAAATCATTTTCGAACTGGGTTACAATAGATATAGCAATTAGCAAGTGGTCCTGCAGTACCTATATGGATTGCTAAACTACCACGTTTTTATATGATTTAAGTTGACTGTTATTTTTTTTTTTTTGGGGGGGGGGGGAAGGCTGCGGCCCACTTATATGCTCCCCTTATATACGACACTGTTTACAGTACAAGTATACAACAGATACTCAAAACGATATATATATATATTATACACCCAGTACACCGACGAAAGTGGTATATTGTGTCTGTACGTTTTTGTGGGTACATCAACAATATGAAGCTGTTCCACCGATGTGCCGATGTGCGAAACGTTTGTTTATAAAATATTAAGATATAGGTGCTTATTTGCAAGTATCATAAGAGGTCATCGAGCAGAGGAGCAGGGGAGGGTCTTCTGAGGGCTGAGCCCCCTTCCTCCGAATGAAATTGTATATGTACGTCCGCGTGGACCGTTTACAAATAGTAATCAAAGTGAAGGCCACTTTACAATGCTATGGCCCCTCCCCCACAAAAAAATAATTCAACTAAATTTCTGCCCATGATTTCATAGATATCTATAATGGCCAATGGATTCCTATTCATTACTGGAACAAACTATTGTTTGTCGTCAGTCCCTAAATAACCAAACACGAAACTCTACAAACGATAATTGTTACGATATACCTATTATACGTTTCACAATAAGCCTACACAAGTATAGTCGACAATCATAATATTGTGGCGGCCGACGGTGTTTCGAAATATCATGTGGCGAAAAAATCGCAAACGCACATTTGGCAAATGCGAACGGACGTAAAGTAATTATATATTATTACAATAATAATTAACCACGGATTTCTATAGTACACGCAGGTTTTGCAAACGTTATAGTAACGTTATGATTATAATGTAATGTATATGCCAAAAAATGATTGAAATGTGTAAACGTGATTAAAACGGAAAACAGTAAACAAAAATTATTAAATACCATCAAAATAAAACATAACGATTAACAAAATGTACGTATAATATATCATTAGTTAAAACATTACGCAAAACGAAATAATTTAAAATACATTTACTTAAAAGTTATAATATTGGTTTCATAAAAATATTAATTACTCCACGTGTAGCAATCAAATTTATTAGCAATCAATATTAACGATCAATCTAAGAATTTATTATATTCCGTCTCCGGGCCATTCTTCGCATTAGATATTATTTTAAACGATGAACAATAAACGCAAAAGTTGTACAACGTTTTAATTCTAAATAACGATTAACGCAAAAATCGTATAACGTAAAACGAAATTTTTTTCAAATGCAAACTCTGCGTACATCATAGATAAGGAACTCGTATCTTTATAAAAGAATCTCGTTACACCATTTTCTTGGTCGGTAAATTGACACGGATTTGTAAATAATTTGTTTATTAACGGTCAGTGGCGCTGAACCCTATGTTGAAATCGGGTGCGACCTGACATCTTTTGAAAATTTAGAATGGGCCCCCTTCATATTTTTACTATATCTTCCCCCCGGTACGTCATTGGTATCGAGATTTAAATATTGTAACTTTTTTAAATATTTTTCGCCCGACTACATTTTTAGGACTATTGCGCCATTGTCTATTTGGTATTTCGGTATGTCACCCAAGTGGTTAAATAGTCTTAAATATTTATTACGTCCGTGGACATTTTTACAACCCAAAGCGTGGCTGTCGAGCATCTGTTATTGTCTACTTATTTTCTATTCGTGTTTTATTCAGATTGCCTAATCTATAGGTGTAGTATTATAGAAATTTGTGCAATTTACAGCGGGCGTCTAAGCGAAAATCGCGGCGTGTTATCATAACGTTCCGTCGGTTTCGGATGACGTCAACGCGACAAGACTTTCGGCACAAACGAGGCTACCCCGGCCGCCGTATCAAGCCCGAATGGCCGACCAGTGACGGAGCGGTAGGCATATTCTACAACATTCGCGGTATGACTTTTCGACAACACGGCGTGCAGTAATAAACTAATAAATAATAACGATAATACGTCTAACCACCGTCATTCGTGACTAGTGCCTACCTATAATAACAACACCGTGTACGCACTATTTTTTTATTATTTTATATAAATAAATAATGACGATTTCCTGACAGGTATATGTAACGATTACGAGACGCACTCCTCGCCGATATCGCTGCTGTAGGCTTGTAACAATAACAATAATAATCGTAAAGTACTTCGAGCATGACGTCAACGCGGAGGAAAAAAACAAAATCGCTAATCGAACGAATTTCAAAAAGAATAAGGTGTGGGTATATGGGTGCAAGCGTGCAAATGCTGCGCGCAAGCACATTTTTATCGTCGTTGACGCGAGTCCTCCGGCTGAGCCGGTGCGGGAAAACCGTATGGAAAATATGCGCCGCCTGCAAATGGGAATAGCGCGGGGCACCGGCGGCAGAGAAAACGCGAAAATATAATAACTCGTGGACACGATACGGGACGAACCACGAGCGGTTAACAGCTGCTCCACGGTGACAGGGCGGAGGGGGGAAGGGGATTCACATCCGCGGGGCCTTTTGAGCGGGTAGCGGTCGACGGCGGCGGAGTCCTTTATAATATTACTATTATTACTATTATATATTTAAATCGTCATCTCGTGCGGTGTCTGGCGCACGCCGATCGCACGCACTCACCGACGAGTGTCGACCCGCCCACCGACCGCGACCGCGACTGCCACCGCCGCCGACTGTCGCGCGCTCTCCCGTCGTGCGATTGCGAGTGCGGTGAACGCGAGGGCCGAACGCTTAGGATTTCGGAGAGTGTGTCGTGTACTACTATTATTATTATTATTATTATTATTATTGTAGTACTGCACTGCGCTGCGCGCTCTCACACACAATAGCGTACGATGTGAGGGCAAGAAAGACGGGGGAAAAAAAATACAAGCGAAAAGCATATTTTTCGTTTATTTTTTTTTTCCCATTACTTCCCGTCGCCGTCGCCGCCGCCGCCACCGCTCGTTCTGTGTGCGTGTGCGTCTGTGTGTACGTGCGTGAGCTTGTGAAAAATTGCCGCCGCCGCGCTTTCGTACTGGGGGGGGGGGGGGCCCCCTATCTGACAAGGAAGCGCGACGACCGACGACAACTACTACACAACACACTACCCCGACGGATCCACAGAACGTCATCTCTGCAGGCGACCGTGGTATCCCGAGGACGTGCTTTGTCGATCGTCTGCCTTACCACACACATCCATCGTCGTCGTGTCAATCTGGTCCGGCATCGTCTCGCAGTCACCTCATCCAGGTGACCACTCCGCATACCAGCCTGGAACGTCATGTCCATCTGACTGCAGCTAACTTCCTGTCACAGCTGTCATCATCAAGTCCACCGTCTGCCGACCGGTCATTCTTTTTAAAATGCCACTGTCGACGGATTGTCATCGCGTTCTTTGCAACGCACTGATGGAACCGGCCCCGTTGCTGTAGTATACACCTTTGTTTTTGGTGAGTGTCTTAGATGCATAGGCCAACGCTTAAATTATGTAAGTACACATCTAGCTCTGTCAGTGTATTGTTTGTATGCTGTCTTAATTCATAATCCTTGTTATCAGTATTTGTTCATGTGTCAGATTTAAAGCACAACTTTTAAATAAGTTTCAATAATTTTCTTTCTGTTAAACTGAACAACCTTTAATGTTTTATTTATGAAGATATTGATAGTGGTAATATAAAATGTTAGTTTCAAATGAATTCAACATTCTTGAATGCTATTAACTTTGTTCTTTTAATATTGAACAATAGTATTGAAATTTGTGGTGGTCACCTAAGTTTATTTTGACATTTTTGTGTAGTTTCTAGTTACTACCTATTAGCATTTTTGATAAGCATTTTATAGGTAGAAATGCTACTTATAATTATCAAAAATGGATTTATTTATTATTTTTTTTCTCAATAATAATACAATTTAATACATACCTAAGTAAGTAGGTACATAAATAAGAAATAACTTGATTCAGCTAATGTTTTGTTTATATAATAAATTAACACAAACAATTCAAATATAAATTACAAATATTTTGGATGTTAGGTATAAAGATTAACAGGATAAAATTATTCGTTAAAAGTAAAAGTATGTAGGTACCTAAAGCTAATCGATTTATAAAGATGATATCACATTTTTTCTGTTTGTTTTCAATTATTTACAAGCTGTCTGCTTAATTAATTAGAAAAAGTTGTGGGTAAAAACTATTCATAGTTTTATTTACTTAATAATAATAATAATTTACTTAAAATTTTTTCAATAAATTGCACCTTCTTAAATATTCTTATTTGTCAATAAACTTTGTGTTAAATAGGTAGACTTTAGAAGTACATAACATTAGTATCATACATAGTAACTTTTACATCATTATTTTTTTATTTATTATCTTATTTCATTACCTACCTATTTAAATTTAAATTTGTGATATTTATGTTGATGTTTAATTAAACATTTAAATTTGTTAAAATTAGAGATAAGAATTTGTTATCATGTATTCTAAGTTCAAGAGTATTAACTACCTTTTCATATAAAACCTTATGTAGGTTTTGATTCTGATCAATTATTATCAGTGTGTATTGTAGATATTCAATGGGTTAAACCTTTATATTATATTTTATTTAATAAATATATAGTACCTACCTATGTTATTTATGTCATGAATACAATCTTATATATATATATATATATATTACATATATATATATATATATGTAGGTACTATGTTAAAAGTATCAGAATACATTTTCTTTTAAATACTTTTTGTTAATAGTACAAATTATATATATATTTTTATATGTCATACCTTTATATTAATTAAACAAACTGAAAGTATAAAATCATCAATACTTAATAATTATAATTATATTTTAGTATGTAAGTCCTAATTTTTAAATCAATTTTTTTTCATTAAAATTATACTATCGTCTAAAACTCTATATTATTTTATGTTTGTTAGTTGAAATAATATTAAATGTCTATAAATTTTATTTTTTAGCTGCAAATATCCACAATATTATTTCTAGTTATATACATGGATTTAAATATTAAACAATGACATAATTAACTTTTTTTAGGTATCTACATGTTTTAACTAAAAACATACCTAAAATGTTTATAAAATCAATACATAACTACTTATTTAGTTTTATAAAATACATTTTAAATTGATATAATTCTTAATTACCAATTAAATAATAAAAATATAAAATGTATAGCTGCATGTATGGATTACCTATTATGCATTATAAATTTTTATTATAATCTTGTTTATTCACTGAACTTTATAAATGTTTTTTTTTTAATATTCAGCAAATTGTAAATGATTTTATTATTGAACATAAATTGATGTGATAGATTTGTATTTATTAATAGCTAAATATTTTTTTTGTGTGTACAATTTAAAAATATATTTAGTTATTTTGAAAAATTAAATAAATAAGACGAATAAATATTTTGTGATTTATATTTGTATATTTTTATTTATAATTATTTTTTCCAGGTGCAGTAAGATTTTATCTTATTTTCAACATCATACTTGTAAAAACCAAATCATTTGTCATGGCCGTGATAATTTTCATAAACTATGAACTTTTTATTTATGTATAATACGAAGAGTAATTAACAATGGATAGTAGAAGATCATGGAAGGGGCAACTATCTCTGAAGGAGTCTGAACATCGCCGGTATTCAGATTCAGAAGAACACAAGAGTAAAACATCAGTATCAAATAATTCAGGTAAGAATTAAAATTGTATTAAAATAATTTTAAATTAAGAACATTTTATCACACATTTGTATACTAAATATTACTTTTTAAATTTTATTTTTAATATCAATTCTACAGTTTAATTAATTTTAAATATTTGTATCAAACCTTAAAAAAAGTTCTTAGACACTTAATTAACTTTTTACTCTATTTAATGAAGTCAATTACTCAAATGGTTACCAATATTTTTTTAATTTTAAAATATAATTTCAATCTTTGCCAACTCTCAGTAAAAAACTATTAATTAATCAATTGATTACCTATATAAATTAAGCATATTATATAAAATTATTGAAATATTTGAATTTGGTACCTTAATCAAAATAAAGTATTTATAATATAATATCATAACTATTCAGTAAAAAAATATTTAAAAAATGTATATAATTTTTAATTCAAATTAAATTTAAACATAGTAATAAACATTAGACCATTTGTATGTTAAAGCATAAAAATCTAAAATTGATAATACATAAAATTATTTTTAAATAAATAAATATTTGCTAAAATAATTAAAAAAATTTTTAGAAACTTAATCAAATTTAATATAATTATGGATCATTTGTAATAAAATTTACCAATAATTGTAAAATCCAAATAAAAATAATAATATTTAAAAATCAAATAACAATATGTGGTTAATTTCTTTCAAAGTGGGTTGTAGTAATTGAAATGAGTTAGTTAAGTAAATTATAAACATCAGAAGGATAGAATTTTAAGCAGTGTTTGATTTATCCAAAAACTGGTTAATAAAATGTTTTTTTGTTTTTCCAATTTTGTTTTGTATCTTTTATAATATAACCTTTATAAGTACAAATTTCATATTCAATATATTTAGTTTTCAGTTAAATAGAATTTAATTGAATTTGAAGGGCCTGTAGAAACTTGTTGAGAAATTTTTACTGACCTAAATACTATTCTCTTAAAAACTTAAAACATTTAAGAATTTGCTGAAATTTGCTTGTAATTTATTAAATCTTAAAAGTTCTAAATAACTTTTAAATTGTAATAAATGTTGACTGTATTTATATAAAACTTAAAATGACACTATTTTTAATTTAAGGACTTGAATATTATTCTGCTCGGAATTAAAAATATTAGTTATTTTGAATAGGTTTTGTATAGATACTGTATAATAAATGCATACTTCAATGTATAAAAACAATTTTTTTTAAACTATAATATACAGTTAAAGAATTTATGTGATTATTAGATTTGGGATATGATAGCTAGTTCCTGACTATAATATACACTACTGTAGCCTTCTACCCATATATTAAATACAATTTATATTTATTTTATTATTTTGTATTGTCACTAGTATTCCATTATCCTATCAGTTTTAAAATATAGGTGTAACCAATTTGATATTTCAAATGTTTACATTTAAATGAATATATGAAAAAAATCAAGGTAAGACTACAGAAAAAAGAAAGGTTTTAGTGATTGTAATCATGATACAGTCTTATGGTAAAAGGTACTATTGAATTGTTATTTACAATTACAGTTTCATTATCTCAGGGTCATATAGATTAAAGGGTGATTGGAAATTTGTAAGGGATATATATTTATGTTAGAAAGGGTTTTAGAGATATTATTCTTAGATAAGGTTAAGATAAGGGTGTTAAAAATATTCAACATAATTCTACAGCGATTTTTTATGTAGGTATCGTACATAAATATAAGTAAGGAGTAAATCATTTTTATACTAAAAAGGTAAAATAGGGTAAGTATTAGGTACAATTTTTTGAATTAATATGGTAAATTAAACTACTAAAAAAAAAAATAACTAGGTAATTTATATTAAAAAATGTTTTATCTTTTAAAACATAAAAGTTTTTTTATGGTTTA
This sequence comes from Pentalonia nigronervosa, assembly GCA_014851325.1. Lineage (NCBI taxonomy): Eukaryota > Metazoa > Arthropoda > Insecta > Hemiptera > Aphididae > Pentalonia > Pentalonia nigronervosa. Next base: position 51,573 of record JACXSJ010001291.1, on the reverse strand, counting down.
GATAGTTTATAATTTGTTTTTCCAGATATTCCTATGTATAGGTTAAATGTATACAAAATATTATTTAGGTAGTTTACTTTATAAATTTACTTTGATTACAACAAAATTATTATTCTAATATTTTTAAAAATTAACCATATTCTATTTAAATACTAAATTTAAAAAATAGTGGGATTAATATTATAGTTTTATGTAATCAGTTTGCCTAGTATTTTTATGTTAAATTTTAGTGACCTTCAATAAATACTATTATATAACTTTATTATTATAATATTTTTGATTTATAGTCTCATGTGTTTATATAACATTATAGCTTGAGTAATGAGTTTAAAGATTTTGTAGTTTTATGGAAAAATGCCAATTTGATGTCCCTTACCTAAAAAAATTATAAAACTTCATGTGGGCAGTAGTAACTATAGTGACTTTTGGTGTAGAATATTATAAATATTTTAAAGACGCAAATTAATTTAAAGCCATTTTAGTACATAAATACATTTTACTAACATATTTTTAAATTCTAAATATGTAACTTTTTATATGTTACGTCTTAAAATACAATAAAATAAGTACCTAATATTAAATAGAATATAAAAAAGTTTAGTATGAATTAATCTCTATATAAAATGACCTTGATCCAAAATAATATTAATATAAAAAAGTGGTTTGTAAACTTATAATATATTCAAGACATATGAGTAAAAGAATTATATTAAATTTAATATTGTTACTACATTTTGTTAAACTATTAAAATATAATTTATAAAACGAAAATTAAATTTGCAATTGTTCAATATTGTTATATGTTTATAGTTTACATTATTATTTAATTTTATCAGTTTATTTGACTTTTGTAAATTATCTTATGTCATTATCCATTATACCTATATAAATTAAAATCTAATGGTTCCAAATTTAAATGCTTACTATGAAGTGAAAACAATTTTTAATTTTATTAGTTATACAATTTGTATATACAAATTTAACTTGCTATAAAATTAACAACTTAAATCATTGTTAAGGAAATGTAGAGTATGAGTATTGATTATTTTTTAGTATTTAATAAATTATTTTATCAAGAATAATGTGCAATTGAACAATATATTAAAACGTAAATAGAATTCTTGATAGATTAAAAGCACACCTGTAGGTACAGAGTTGATGTTTAACAACTTTTTACCTTGTAATACATTACATTTTTTTGTTATGTTTTTTTCAATTTAATAATATTTATGTAAATATTTGGCATAGTATCAAAGTTAAGACCCTAAAAAATATCAACTTAATTCAGGCGCATATTGTATTACTTTTAAAATTAAATATTGGTAAATCTTTTAATTTTTCATATGCTTATAAATCAATGAAAATTCTCAATATTCTTGATTTCCTTATAAAATGTAATTTTATCCATAGCCATTAGCATCAGAAATATTTATAATTATAATATAGTTTGTTGACTTCTAATATTAAAATCTATATTTAACCTTTGCTAATAATTATCAGTTTTTAACCTATTTGAATCTTACCCGATTCACAGATTTAGTCTTATTAATTTTTATTGATTGTATGTTTTTTTTTAATTAAGCTTTACTGTTTTTGAAATATGTGCATTATATGTTATCAATTTGTAATCAATCAACCTAATTATTATTTAATAATGGATTACTTTCTACAATGATAATTTAATCTTCAATTTTGTATTCATTATCCATATATACTGCAATTAAATTATAAATTGAGTCAGTTGTTGGTATGACTATGTATTTACTATTTATTAGTTTATTACGTAATAATTTTAAATATTCAGTCATAATTATTAAAAATTATCAAATTTATGTAAGTGTTTAAAAATACCCATCAAAAATTATGTTAATTTCAATTCTATAGCAGTAATTTTCAAACTTCTAAAATCTGAAATTAAATTATTTATATTATATGAGGTAATAAATTAAATTTATTACACAGTTTTTATACAGTTTATTAATTTTTATTTTATTAAAATCAGGTTTAATTTTTGATAAAAGTCCTATATTGTTATCGTCATTGTTTTTTTAACATAGATATGTTTTTGTGCTGGATACATTTTTTTCTGACTATAATCGTTTTTTGGCCGTAACCAATTTTTTCTGCGTTGCTATTGGTTACAATATAATATTTTTATATATAGTTAAATTAAATATATAAATATATTAATACCCAAAAACAATTATGATTCCTCAATTTTCTGTAGTATGCTACTTTTTTTTATGCATTTAAAATAGAAAATTTTTCCAAAAATATAAATCTAAAAATAAATATTCTTAACAAAGACAATGGTCTTTATAATTTTAAAAAGCTATAATTAATAATAACACACAAATTATATTTTTAATACTAGTAAATTCAAAGTTTTTAGCTTAAAGTGGATTTTATTTTTTAGTAAACAAGTTTAAAATATTTATTTAAATTTAAATTATTTTATACTTTTTCTTTTTTAAATATATAATAAACATCATATTTTTAAACAATATCAGATGTCCTTATTTTTTACAAAATATTAATTTATCAAATGTTTTGTTATTATGTATATTTTAAATATTTTGGTTGATTTGTAGTATTAGTTGGAACAAGTATTGAATGTTTATAATGCATATACATGTATGTAATAATTACTATTATCAGTTACCTGTAATTGTATTATTTTTTATTGATAATATTATTAAAATTGAATTATGTATAGATAACCTACAAGATTGTCACATCTTATCTATGTTATATTCTTATTCAAATATAAATTGAGATAAATTAATATATTTAAGAATATCCAAATTAATAACATAACTATTTAAGTTTATATAACACAGTTGTTTAATAAATAAGATTGTAATATAAATGTATTTAAACTGGGTTTAAAAACAAAATTCTAAGTTGTTACATTTTTTAATCAGAATAAAATCTTTATGTAAATGTTTAAACTTTTATTAGAATTGATAGGTATGTCTGGTACATTGATAGTCTGGTACATAATAAAATTATAGTTCTATATTATTACAACATTATTGCATATAAAAACATTTTTAAATAAAAACTTATCTATATATTACAAGATAATATAATTTTATTAATTTTAACTTTTAATAATTAAATTATGAATGATTGGTTTATTTCATTTTAGTGAACCATTCAATTACTCAATTTTTATTCAACATTATATTTTGCTCAAATATATTTTTATCAAATTTAATATCTAATTTTGAATGTATGTTAGGTTCTTATAGTCAACACAATTTAAACTCATATTCTAGGATTGTTTGATTATTTTCTATTTGGAAATACTTTGTAAAACAAATATTGTTGTTTACACTTTTATAAAATAAAAAATTAAGTTTTAATACACTGTAGATTGATGTACACTGTAAGTCCTAGTTTCAGAAATGTTTATCTTTTGATTTATGGATGTAAGATACTGAGTTTATTTTAAGTTTATTGCTTTAGCTATTTAATTGTTCATTAGCTTTTAAACATGTTTAACATTATTAGGTACTACTCCAGAACATTTTTAAGAAATTAAACTGAATATTTTTTTTTATTTAAAATTAACTTGTTTTTTTTATTTTTAATTATATATTTTTTCAGTTAATTAATTAAAAACTTGTGTAATCACAATTTATAAGTGAACTACATTACAATTTCAGAGATGATAATTTTGAGTTTTTTTTTTCATCATATCACAAATGTGAATAATATGTATATAATAGTTTAATACTATTGTATGAAATTGACTTTATGCTAAGGTACCTATACACATTTTAAAACTATATTTTTTGTATTTTGTTATTCTGGTTTATTAATTGGTATAAATGTATGAAAATATAATAATGAATAATTAAAAATTAAATTCATTGATCAATTGATTCAAAGATACTTAAAATATAAAATTGAATACTTGACTATTAACTATAGTTTATACATACCCTGTATTAATACAGTGTATATGATACTATATATTATATGATCATTTCCAGTTTTAACTGATCACTGTTATAATTACAATTTATTCCTATTTGTCAATAATTTGAAAAGTAATTCCTTAGTTTTCTTATCATAAATAAAAGCATAATTGATTATACTATACTATAAATAAAGTTTAATAAGACTGATTTTTGGAAAATTTGATTATGGTTTATATTAAAGGTACAATAAAAATATTATATAATAAATAAATTAAATTTATTGTGTACATAGTATTGACCTGTATATATATTTTTGTAATTTAAAATTAGTTTTATCTACATTTTTTATCTAATTTTTAAGTAGCTTTAAAGCAAATTTACTATTTTAATTGCTATAAGTATGTTAATTTATAATTTGTTCAGAATTTTTGAAAATTAAATCAACATTAATATAAACATTTGTATAGTTCTCTGTGTGTTTCGATATTTATAAATTATAAATATATATTAATGCCAAGTAAAATGAAACAAAAATCAACGACATTCATAAAACATTGGCACATTATCTATTTTCTTAGGATTTTGGCAGATTTAATACTAATATTTAGTAAATTTGAGGTCATATATCACTGTTGGCATTCATTCTTTTTAGATTTTAGCTATTGCACATAATATTTGTCTTTCATCTTTCGAATATCTACAATATAAATATTATACTAAACAAATGATATGATATTGTTTTAAATATAAAATTAAATAAATTTAGTAATTGTTAGGTACTTATGACTTATTAAACACTAGAGAAAACCACAAATTATGTTTAGAATTATCTATTAGTACACAAAAAAAATTTTTTTCTAAGTTATTGATAGTTTTTTTAAATTGTACTATGTATTTTAGGTTTCTATAAAATTAAGCTGATATTATGTATAATATTTATTATATTCTTTGTGCCTCATAAGTTAGAATTTTCTCCCTTTTGGTTTTCTTTGCCATTATTAATTTGATCAAAATATTAAAGCTTAAAATTAATATTAAATCAAAAAAATGTATGTTTATTGTATACTGGATATAAATTGTCTAATGTATTTAAATCTTCTTTTATTTTGTTCAGTTACTATATTTAAATTAACATACAGTATTTATCACATGTCGTTCCTATATGTTTATAATTTTAGTAGGTAATCTAAATTTGAACATTATATTACATTGTTTTACATTAATAATTATTATTTATTGGTTATTTATTTTAGAATCACAAGTTACATGTTTTAAATACACAATATGAAATTTATCTATTTAAGTACCTATTCTGATAAAAATAAATAATTGTAATGTATTGTGTTCATGATATTAAATAGTGTTTGCAGTTTCTAAAAAATATTTTGGAAAAATGTACATTTTAAAAATGTATAGGCTTTATCAGTTAAAAATATTTCATACTTAATACATAATATACATTGTCTAGTTTTTATTTTATAATTTCTTTTCTTTTCCCAAGTTATCTGTAGCACGTGCCAATTAAATTATCTACTCTATTTTTTTTATATAAATATGTATATAAGTATAATCTTGTCCTCTTAAATGTATCATGTGACTAATTTGGTCAAACACTTATGAATATGCTCATAATTTTTTTTATCTATTTTTTAGTACAAGGTTCGTGATTTTCTGTAACTAATGTATTTCATTTAAACTCTAGTCGTCAGAGTTATAAGTTGTAGGTTTCATTAATAATTTTTATTTAAAGCTATTAACATTACATTACTGTTCAATATGTGCTTTGTAAATTCTTCTTTATTTGTTTATGAACAAAATACTCATTTAAACAATAAGACCGGTGAGTTATGTATATTTATACATATAACACTACATTTTTTATATTGATCATTTTAAATTTAATAACGACTTATTAATTATTATTGAATAAATTGTTCGTCGAGTATTAGATATATTTTACAAGGCATTCGGCATATTACGTTTTTAGTAATTCAAAATTATTTACTTTTTTCTCATACCAATGTTTTGATTCATATGTCATTTAGTGTATAAAAACCCTAAATTAGCTTGATGGACAATATACAATTGAAAATATTGCTCGGGAACTAACACCATCAAATATAATTATGTTTATTAGTTTATTTAATTCAAGCTTATGTTTTTTTAATATACTCTGCAATACTTTGACATCATATTTTTTAATTAAAATTATAAAATTCTCTTTTTAAAAAATTTAAATTTTAACAATGATTTATTTATTTTAAACTTTTTTATGTTCATTATTTATTTTTGTTGATTTGTATATGCTATTAGTTTTGATAATTCATTGGTTGATAAGTGTTTTTTTTTCTATACACATTAGTATTTATTATATGCAAGATGGTAAAACATTATTTGTTTTCTTCATATTATGTTGTATCATATTTGTGTGTTAATACTAGTCCTATATTATCATTGATTCTTCTTTTTATACATGATCCCATTTTAAACACATAAGGTTAGTTAAATGAAACTTGTATTATCCACAATTCACTGTATTTCATATGATACATAATATGAAATATAGTTATATAATTAGATATATAATTAAGAGGATACCACAAAAACACTTTCTATAGATAAGTTTAATAATGATGAAGAATTAAAATTTTAAATCTTAAATTTATTTAAGTATTCGTTAATTAAAAGTATTTTGGAAATATTCTCATATCAATACAAAGTATTAACAATGTTTGTTCCATATTACATATTAATAAGATTTTATAGAAAAACGGTTTTGTGCAAAAAAGAACTATTTAAGTTACTGCCATAGTTAAAAAACCAAATTTATATATAATAAGGATGACAATTTTTATTTTTGATATTGATACAAAATAAGTTATTATTGTTTTAAAATATTATTTATATGTTTATTTTAATGTCTTTTTTGCAAAATTTGTTTGCATTAATGATACTGAAAAAACTAAAAATGCTTTGACACAAAAAATATTATTTTTTATACCAAGTTTAAATTTGGTTTCTCATCTATGACTAGCCTAAACGGCGAAATGGTTTTCACAAAGAATTAATGGGTGTCCTTAATTGGAAATGACACCTCAGTTTCAACTGTCTACCTAGTGTATTAAAAATATGTAATCATGAATATTTTTTTGTTTCAATCAAATAAATATAAGATCTATGGAATTAAGATATATATTTCAGAAATATAAATAAATGATTAAAACATAATAGTGACTTTGTACATCTATACTTTATGCATTTTTGGATTAGGTATCATTTGTTTTAAGGTTAATATTGCTTAAATAACATTTTTTTCATTAAAAGCCTATTTCTTTATAGTTAGATTGTATTCATTAATTCAAAATTTAAAGCCAGGAGAATTATTATAACGCACTTTGAATAATTTGTCATTGATTAAGACATTCCTAACCTTTAAAATAAATATAAAGTATGTGTATTGGTTTTTTGTTAAATTTCTTTATTTTTGTAAATTATATACATTTTTAATAATTTGCAGTTTTATTCTAAAATCATGTTAAGCTTTTATTTCAGAATAATGTAATTTTAGTTAGGTATACATGCATATTTTCAATACCAAGATTGATAGACTATTAAGACATCCCCGTTTGATTTTATATTTAACAGTTAAATATTTTATTCAAAATTATTATGTATATATTATTATAATGTAATTATTAAAATAATAACCACTTGTAGGTTATTCTGGCTACTATAATTAATATTGTACTGAGTTAAAGCAATATAATTTATTTTTAAATGACAATAAGTAATTTATAGTTTTATTTTTATAATTTAATATTTTATTAACTGTATTTATTTTATTATTTTTAAACAGAATATTTTGTTAGTTTAAATTACTAATAATATTTCCTTTTACCCTTCTATTAATAAACTATTTTTTTATTAATTACTATAAATATATATTTTACTAGACAAATATTATCTATAATTATAGAAATATAATATTAGTATTGAATGTATTATTTATGAAGAGACATAAGTATGCTGGCATTTAACAATCTATTTATTTAGATAAAAATAGGATTATGCTTAAAACTACTGTATTTATAGATTTGATAACTTGAGCTTGTACTTCAAAATAATCATTTATCAATGTGCTAATAATAACTTATAATTATCTTATTGTGTTTTCTTAAACAATATATTTACTTTATCATACCCTTTCAATAATAATCCACATTAAATATTATATCAACAGTTACCAAATGTAAATGTCAGGGGTCATCAAATCACTTATTGAGGAGTAGTATTATAATTAATTGTATATTTGTATTTGATTATTCTAGAAATAATCACATCACTAAATGTATACAAAAAAAAAAAAAAAATAAATAAATAAATAAATAAATAAAAATTCAGGTCATCATTATTACTATAATTTAATTGATATGTAATAAATTTAGTAAACTAAATTATTAATAATTTACTTAAATAAATGGTACCCCTATTAATATTGATTTGAATACATATTATATATAACACTTATGGGTTGAGCTATAGTTCTGATTTAGATTTCAATTATTTCAATCATTAAATTTTATAAGTGATAAATACTAATATGTACTACTATAATAGATACATTTTATTATAATTTTTTCTATACAATAAGTATATGTTTTTCCTTATGTTGGCAGAATTATCAAATTTAGTTTTGATGCGCAACAGTACATTGGGGCAGTCAGCACCTTCCTTATCAAATAGTTTGGTATGTAAAAATAAAATTATTTTATTTTTTATTTACTTTGGAATTTAATATGATTTTATTTATTTTTTCAGAAAGAATTACATGTTGCTGGAGGAAGACGTTCAAACAAGGCTAGTCACAGAAAAAGCTTTATATCAAATACATCACCTACATTACCAAGATGTCATTCTCCAATGTCAAGTAAATTGTTTATGAATAATATATTTTTAAATAATGTCTTGTTATTTAACACATTTATTTTAATTATTTTAAATTCAGGTAGTCCATTGGAAAGCCCTAAAGTAGTTCACTCACATCCTCATTTTCCATTTGTTTCAATAAAAAGGTAATTATTGCAATAAAAATAATCTTATGATCATTTGAGGTTTTATTTAATTTAATTTTTAACATAATCATATTGTTAATGTAGTTTTTATTTGAGATTAATAATGTTTTATAATATTTTGATGTATTTAATTTTCTAGGCCGTATAATTTACTCACTACAGATTGCCGCGATGGTAGAAGGTGGTCAGTTGCTTCATTGCCATCGTCAGGTTATGGAACCACTTCTGGAAGTTCAAATGTTTCAGTAAGTGTTGACAATTGTGTGTTTTGTATTTGCAGAATAATTTTGAATAAACAATAATATTGTGATTTTCAGTCTCAGTGTTCCAGTCAAGAGCGTTTACACCAGCTTCCAAATATGCCAACCTCTGATGAATTACATATGTTTTCCAAACATTTTTCATCCAATGACAGTACTCACAGTGCAGAAGAAGATAACGTCATATATCGTAAACCCCGTTTCAACCGACCACGTTCAAGAAGCTTAAGGTTAATGATCAGTCTATTAAATTTGTGTGTGCATAAGCTTTTTTTAACATTTGGCTTTGTTGCAGCAGTCCGAGCAGATCGCCCATTCTTGATAATGATATTGTTATGATGAATGTGCTTTATAAAGATAGATTTCCCAAGGTAAAGTTTAATTTTGGTGCTTCAACATTTAATTTTATTGTCTTATAGTAATTACATATAATTATGCATGTGTTTAGGCTACTCATCAGATGGAAGAACGTTTAAGCATGTTTATAAATGAATATGAAAAACTTAATTTAGAACACATTGAAATATCAGCAGATGCTGTACCTATTGTTAGATTTGTTAACCATCAAGTGTTGGAGATAGCTAGAGACTGCTTAAAAAAGTCTGAAGAAAAATTAATAACACGAGGTTATTTTTATGAAATGTCAGAAAACTTGGAGTTATTGTTGGCTGAGGTATGTTGTGTAAAAAAATGTATTTTCATTAAACAATAATATTTGTTATTATTACAGGCGAGGGAAAAGTCAGAAGAAGCTACTGCACTACTGACAGGAACAATGAAAAAATTGTTGTTAATAATATCTAGACCGGCTAGATTACTTGAGTGCTTAGAATTTGATCCTGAAGAATTTTATCATCTCTTAGAACAAGCTGAAGGTCAAGCTAAAATCTGTCAAGGCATCAAGGATGAAATACCACAGTATATAATAGGAAAATTAGGATTAAATCGTAACTCAGTTGATGGTATATATATATATTTTTTCATTTTCATATAATGCATTTTATTGAAATACTTATTTAAAGTATTTCTATAAATTTTCCAGATATTGATGTTAACTTTCATAAGTTAGATGAATATTCTTCATCTTTAATGAAAAAAACTCAACCCCAAAGTACCAAAAAAGATACATTTTCTTCTGTAAGTAAATATTGATTATGTTAATATTGATAATTTTTTAAAACTATTTGTTGATTTACTTATAGCAACCGTCAGAAGTTGATTTTGATGTAATTAAATTGATCTCTAATGGTGCATATGGCGCTGTATATCTTGTAAGACATAAACAAACTCGTCAAAGATTTGCAATGAAGAAAATTATTAAGAATAATTTAATGTTGCGTAATCAAATTGAACAAGTATTTGCTGAGCGGGATATTATGAGTTTTACTGACAATCCATTTGTGGTCACCATGTATTGCAGTTTTGAAACAAAGGTATGTGCTTATAAATGAAAGCATGAACTATATAAAAATATATTAATTATTTTTGTGTATCTAGAAACATCTATGTCTTGTCATGGAATATGTTGAAGGAGGTGATTGTGCATCTCTTTTGAAAAATATTGGTCCTTTACCACCAGATATGGCAAAATTTTATTTTGCTGAAACTGTACTGGCTGTTGAATACCTTCACAATTATGGTATTGTACACCGCGACTTAAAACCTGACAAGTACATAATAAATTATTTTTAAGATTCTTTTTTGAATTTGAATTTACTTTTGTTTTAACTTTTCAGTCTTTTAATTACTGCATTAGGCCACATAAAACTGACTGATTTTGGATTAAGTAAAATGGGTTTGATGTCATGTAAGAAACTTATTACTTAACTTTACAATAATAATTGTTTAAATTGGTATTAATAGAAATAATATTTTTATTGTAATAGTGGCAACTAATTTATATGAAGTACACGTTGACAGAGATACACGACAATTTTCTGACAAACAAGTTTTTGGTACACCTGAGTATATAGCTCCAGAAGTTATCTTAAGGTATGTATAGTATGTATAGGTATATTTAAATAAGACGGTGATGATTAGCATACTTTTCATATTATTTAATGAATAATTATACGCAATTACCATTATTTTAAAATTTAAATCTAATTTCATAAAATTTTTTATCAATTTTCAGACAAGGTTATGGTAAACCAGTAGATTGGTGGTCTATGGGAATAATAGTATATGAATTTTTGGTAGGGTGTGTACCATTTTTTGGCGAAACACCTGAAGAACTTTTTGCTCATACTGTAAATGGTAAGAATATTTAATTGATTATTGATTGATTTTATAAATTAATAATAATGTTTGTTATAGACGATATTGAATGGCCAGATGAAAACGAATGGCCAATTCAGCCAGAGGCTAAAAACATTATATCATCATTACTGCAACAAAATCCTAGAGATCGATTAGGTACTGGAGGATCACATGAAGTCAAAGATCATCCTTATTTCTATGGAGTTGACTGGAACTCATTATTGAGACAAAAAGCTGAATTTATGCCACAATTAGGCAATGAAGAAGATACAAGTTATTTTGATTGTAAGAATAACATATTATATTATAATGTCAAATATTGTACTTATTTTTAAATAATAATAAATAACAATTATTTCAGCCAGAAGTGATCGTTATAGCCATGAAATTGATGAAGATACAGATGATGACTCATTGATTTTAGGTACATTTTCATCTTGTTCACCTCAGTTCAAAAAAGTAGCAAGTAAATTGTCAATGAGCAATGAATATCCATCATTATCTCCTTCAATAAACTATAAAGATGATTCTTTGTCTATCAATACTGGTAAGAAATCATATTTTACTCTGTTTTTATTTGATTGCACATATAATTTATGATGTGTAATACTGTAGTGTACATTTTATTTTATTGTATGTTTTATTTTAATTGGAATATTTTTATTTAAGGAATGTTTGATACATCAGCGTCAGAAGGAGAAACAGTTGATGAAAGTTTAAAATCACCTGTAGCCAAGAAAACAACACTGGACAAGTCACAAAATGAAGATAATGAATCAAATACTCAAATTAATCGTAGGCGGCGCTTATATAGTAAAGAAAGCATACCAAAATTTTCAATTTCGATTGAAGATGACAGATCTCCGTAAGCCATTAATGTTATTTATCATACTCATGTACTAAATAATGAAATATAGAAAACATTTTTCTTATTTTTTCGCTTTAAAAATGTAATTTGAACTTGGAGAATATATAATATACTTATAATATGTATAAAACGAGTATTATTTACTCAAGATGTAAAAGTTTTAAATGCATGACAGTATATAATAGTATTAATATAATTTGATTAATAATATCAAATTAAAAAATAAGAACATTAATTTGGGTTTTATTGTTAGTATTTTTGTTCTAAAAATATATGTCACTTATAATCTTATAAATTGGGGAATACTATTTTGAAATTGAGTTTTTTTTTAATTATATTTAATAATAGAATTTGGTGTCTATCTTATTTTTTTAAAGATAAATGTTTCAAATTTTTTTTAAATATTAATTTCTTACATTTTATTTTAGTCAAGTTATGATTTTTGCCTCATTTAAATTGGTCATATTATTAACTTAATACAAGTTATTGAACAATTTTTGAATGTTTTCAAATTTGATTTTTTCAAATAATATTTCAAGACAAGCTAATAAATAAAAAATAAAACATTTTCTGAGTGTTGTTTAAAGTTAACTATTTATCTATATTTTGAATTTTTCTACAACACAATAAACTTGTCAAATTTATGTATTTATTTCAAGGGTTGATACTTTTTAAACTTAAATTGTATTTTAAGTGTGTGATATTTTTAATTTAAAACCAGTTATAAAATAAAATTTTCATTATAACTAAATATATTTTTTAACCGTTAAAATTATGATTTGTAAAAACGATGATCATTTGCTATATAATACATATTTATCCTTCAATCTTCTTACTTTAAATATCAAAACAATTGAAATCATATTAACAATGAAGTAACTACTACGGCTTGTAATAATTAAAATAATGTTATGGTTAGAACGTTATACTTGACAAAAAAGACTGAAATTAACGTAATTAAAACTGAAAATGATCAACAAATTATATGATATATCATTAAGCAAAACATAATATATAGAATATCATTAAACAAAAAATAACTCAAAACAGAATAATTTAAAACTTATTTATTCAAAAGTTATAATATTGGTTTCATTGAAATATTTATTTCATGTGTTTTATTTTGATATTAGCAATCAATCCAAGAATTTATTATATTCTATAGCTAGGCCATTCCCTGTATTAGATATTATTTTGAACAATAAACACAAAACTTGTACAACATTTAAATTCTGAATAACGATAAACGTAAAACTTGTATAACATTTAACTTCTAATTAACAATAAACTTAAAATTTGTGTAACACGTTCAGATTGTAAATAAATTAAAACAAATTTTGTTTTTTCAAATTCATAGAATTGGCAATTTTACTTGGTACTAAAACTAAGAAAACAAACAATTTTAATGTAGTTTTACATTTTCGTAAAATATTTTTGAAAGAATAGCATTAGCAATACCTAGCATTTTTTTTTTTAAAATTATGCTAAAATACTATTTATATGTTTTTATAACCGTATTATATTTTATAATATATTTCTATTAAATATAAGAAGTATTTAAAATTTACCACATATTTGAAGTATATCTAGTTCTAATAATAACAATTTTAATTTTTATAGGTATTGAAAAAATATTCTTTTAGATGCATTCTTTTATCTCAGATCAGTAATGTTAAACTTAAAAGTATTAACTGGACCATTTATATTAAATAATTCACTATACGAGAGTCTGCACATCAAAATTTATCAAAAAAAACATTTCATACAAATTTTTAATCTTATAATCTATATTATTCTATATAAATATTAAACAATCAATAATATTTAATCTATTACAGTTCATTAGAAGATAAGACAAAAAAGCAATTAATGTTGTTCTCTAACAAAGTTGTGACACAAAATGAAATTTTTTTATTAATTTAACTTTTACTATTAATTGTCTATTAATGTTAGTAGCCATAGAAAATAAGCTGTGAGTTTTACATTCCTGTCATATTAGATCATATATTACAGTGAAATTACCAATTTTTTAATTTTTTTTTTTTATTAGCCCATATAAACATGGTACTTATAATAATAAAAATAAACTAACACATTTTGATATGTACCTATAACTTAAATAAATTTATATAGGTATTAAACTCACAACTTTTAACTTTATCCTTTTATTTATGAAGTTTATAAACGTTAAAAGCTATAAAAAATACAGTTTGTGCGTTTTCTTTTGTTCAGATTAGATATAAATATATATATATTTTAAAATGTTATTCTGCAGATGTAGTCACTTTTTGTAATTAATGGAATTCTTTCTTCATTGGTTCAATCAACAACATAGTAAATGCACATTAAATAATATATATAATATACAATTATATTAATTTTTAAAGTGTGTTATCTAGGATTAATTGAAGAACTTAATACTCTAAATATAGTGATTTAAATTTTTATCACGTGTTTTTAAATTATATTATATACATATATTGTAATATATGAGTACATTTAAAGTTTATTTTTAAATGTAAAATTTCAGTGATGCTTTATTAGCTGTTTATCTAATTTGTGCATATACTTGAAATTTGTTTTTTTAGAGTAGACATTGATTATTTAGTTACAATTCACTAATTTTTTTATGCGTATTACAATACTTATATTTCTTTTATCATTTATACTTATAATTTAATATTGAGATAATTAATTTTTTGCAAAATGTTAAGTGAATGCTAAAAAACTTTTAAGAGGCAAATTTAACAAATTATAACAATTATAACATTTGTAACAATATTACAAATGTTACAAATACAAAATTTGACTAAACAAATTAAATTATAATAAGTTCATATTAAATTAATTTTAATATTTGATTTTTTAAAAAAACTAATTGGTTAAACATCATGATTTTTAATTTACCATTTAAATGTTAACTCAGTTAAATATAATTCTATATCAATAACATATTTTATAAATTTAGTTGAATATAACAATGATAGTAATATATGAAGATAAAATATTCTCTTAATTGATCCATTGTATTTTCGAATAATTTTCTTAAATGCATTATTTTTTTATATTAATGTACTTATAGTTTGAATACTGTTAACTTACAGATGATTTTAATATTATCTTTCTTAAATCGTTCCGTGAAATCTGTAAACATAATATTAAATTACATTAAACTGTTGTTTATAAATCATATTATTTTGTACAATTTCAATTGAAAAATATACAAGTAAAGAAAATGTTATTTTGAATTAATAGAAGATATAACATCTTTTAATTAATCAAATGTATACATATTATTGTATATAGTATATTGATAAAATTGTTTTATGTACTGTTGCTTGTCCATCTTCTGCAATTCATTATTTACTTAAACATAAAAATGTTTTTCATTTTTTTTCTATAGTTTAAGTCTCCCACAAGTATACAGTAGTCAGTTTTTATTTGTTCATTAATAAAATAAATAATATTATAACATATTAGTAAAATTTAATATTTTTAGTTTTTGTTTCAATTTATTATTATTATTTAATTGAGTGATGGTCTATTGTTGAATTATTCTTTAGAGACCTTCCAATTGTTTATAAACAATAAACCTAACCTAAAGACGCTTTTATTGAACTTTAAAACATCTTAATATTATTATGTCCAGTTTTTAAATAATTAGTCGAGTTTAATTGGTTTTTTTTTTAAATCAATGTGTTGACTGTTTATTTTGACATCCATATATTTTTATTTTACTTCAGAAGAAGTCATAACACATCTATTATCTCTTGTCAAACAGATATTCACTACAGCATCAGTGATTTTTAAAATTTTTGTTGCCCAACAGTTAAAATGAAGTACCTATCTATAACATAATACAATAATACAAAGTTTGAATCTAGTGCCTACAGAGATTTTTCAGTTTTTAATTTATTATTATTAGTGTTATTATATGAATTATAACTTAAATAGGTTAATATTTATAACTTTAAAACACTTTTTTTTATTTTATTAATAAATAATTACAATCTATACATTTCTTTGTACAATAGGTAATTTTTTTATAGATTAAAATAACTTGGAATAACATAGTGGGGAGGTACATAGTAATATTATTCAACTACTTTAAAAACAATTAAATATTGAAAATAATTCTCGAGAGTTAAACATTTATTTGTTCTTAGTTATTTTTATAACATGTTATCCATAAGTAATTTGAACGGTTTAGCTACAAAAGAAAAGAATACAAGTTTTGTCTATATCACTCTAAGTGTTTGTCACAAGTAATAAATGTTCCGGTGACATGCTATTAAATAATCAAATTCCATTTTATAACTATCAAATCTAAATTAGGACATTGAATACAAACGTGATTTAAAAATAATTTATTTAAACTTGTCAGTTTTATTTTACCATAAATTCGAAAGGTGTTTGATAATAAATACATTAGCTATATATGCTATTGTTTCAAAATTTTAAGCACATAATACCATAGATGTTTTTTAACATTCATTGTTCAACGTTTATTTGTTATGAAAAATATTGCAAATGGTAAATATATAAATAAATATCAACCACATTTCATTATAAACTTCATAAATAAATAATTCACAACACTTCTCTGCCACATTTTGTCAAAATATAGTAAAATTTGTTTAACAAAAGTATAAGTTATGATTTTTTTATGATTAACATTTCTGGTTTATTGGAAAGAGATTAACATTTGCCTACTGTATTTATCTCAGTAACTTCAGTTTGCTCCCTTTATTAGTTAAGATTCAAAGTTTATAATTTAGAGAACTTATGTGATTTAATTAAATTATTTTACATGATAATACGTAAACAAAAATTATTTGAAGCTTTAATATATGCTATACTAAATTCTGCACTATCATATTAGTAGAGTAAAAACATTTTACTTTAAGTGTCTATTTTTTTTCCTGAACTATTCTATCATTTTGTTATCAGTGCATGTGATTGCATCATTTTGATTCATAGTTAAATTCAATTTTATTCTTTAATAATGTTAAATATTATAAATAAAATTGAATTTAACTATGAATCAAATTAATGCAATCACATGCACTGATAATAAAATGATAGAATAGTTAAGTAAGAAAAAAATAGTCACTTAAAGTAAAATACAATTTTTTATTTTATAAACATCTAAGTTTGTTTTTACTTTGTTTTTTTTTTGTCACCTTATGCTAATTTTTATGCAAAAACTATCTTGTTGGATTCAAAAAAGTCTTGTGTTTTATATTATTACTTTTTAATTTGTTAACAGTACATTACCTTAAATTATGATTTTCAGGCAGCTAAGGAGTTTATCGGAAAATGAGTCTGATGATCCTTCATTAGGAAAAAAAGAGGAATTTCTTAGTTTACCTGTGACTGCTAATCTATGTCCCACTTTACCACCTTCACCAAGTACTTCAAGCATGTCGAAAAATCATAAAAGCAATACTCTTGGTGGCCAACGGACAAGATCTGTCATTAAAAGCTTTTCAGCCACTGGATTATCTTTGATGATACCTCCTGGTTTGTATACAATAATTAGTGAATATGTGTTTATTGTAAGGTAAACAATTTAGTTTTTACTTACATGTTGTTTTAGAGTCCAGTAACAATGGATTACAAATGAAGTCTCCAGGATCGTGTAGTGCATTAAACTCGCCCTGTCGCGACGTACCTTTAATTACCAGCTTGAAGCCACCAATTATATTGCGTAGAGGCCCTTCTGGCTTTGGGTTTACAGTTAATACTATTCGTGTATACTTTGGAGATAGTGATTTCTATACTATGCACCATTTAGTTATGGTATGTAAATGCGCTTATCAAAACATTTATTTATATATGTTATCTGTTCATAAGCTGTATGCTATTAAATATAATTTAGTACAAACCACTTGTAAGTCTTAATATATCTCAGTTTTTATACATTAGTATCCAATATGTCTTTCACACCTTGAGAATATTATTTCTTTCAAGTGTATTTTCAATGAGTTTAAAATGATTATACTTACTTACATCATTAAATATTACAATATTATTTATGATTAAATTGGTAAGTAGACGTTAGATTTTATATATATTATATGGATATTTAACAATGGACATAATTTTTAAATGGAAACTTTATAATGTATATTATATATTATTTCCATCAAACAGAAAAAAGTTTATTTGAAAATAATCTGAAGTTTAACATTTTTGAAGCTATTAAAAATAAGTCTTAAATATTCTACCAAACATAAATATGACTCATATTACTATTCCACCATTTATCTTATTGAACAAGTATATTTTTTATATATAAGTATTGAATTGTTGTCAATTATTTATTTATGCAAGATTTAAGTTTTTGTTAAATGTCAAACTATTAGTAGTTGTTACTTGTTTCAAAAACATTTATGATTTATGCACATTTATATTTTCAATTTCTTTGATAATTTGAATTTGCATCAGAAGTTAGGTACCTCATAATCAGGAATTATATTCACATATTTTTTAATAACTTGTGTATATTTCATGTTTAGTTAATTTGATCAGTTTGATTACAAAAGGAGAGATATTGGTTTTGTTATAATTAGTGTCTAATAAGTAAAGGTAATAAAATGCATTATGTTGATATTAACTTTATACTCAGTTTAAATTTTGAAATTAAAAGTCATTTCTTTTGTTGAACGTTTTTTAGAACCTAGTAATATTGTATAAAATTACATATAAAATAAAAACTTAAAAATACAAACATTTTTTGTTTTTAAATATTTATTTTATATCCAATAACATAGTATAATTTAATGAGTATAAATATGCATAATTAAGTTCTTTTTTAAATAGAACTAAAATTATTTGTTGTCATTTAAAAGAGTAAAAAAGTAAATAAATTATAAAGATAAAAAATATTATTTCTTTAA
Organism: Pentalonia nigronervosa; assembly: GCA_014851325.1. NCBI lineage: Eukaryota > Metazoa > Arthropoda > Insecta > Hemiptera > Aphididae > Pentalonia > Pentalonia nigronervosa. The sequence goes on along the minus strand of JACXSJ010001291.1, from coordinate 32,283 downwards.
AAAAAAATGTTTTGTAACAACTCGAAACCGTAAAAAAAAATTTTTGAAAAAAAGTCAATACTTTTTGATATGAGCATTTTATGTTAAACAAATCATCCTGTATATAAATTACACGAGATTATTGAATATGAGTATTGGGTATGATATGAAATATTCATGGACACTTAATTAATTTATTACCTGGGATAGAATGTTAAAAATGTTTTTATGACCCAGTCATATTTTACTTTTCTATAGCATGCAGTATCATAGTATTATACCAAGTACTTATGATGGCTTTAAGCAATAAAATTACGTTTTATAGTTTTATACAGCTAATGAGTTTCGTATTATTTTAATAAATACGTGTATGAACGTATATGTATAAATCTTGCCCAATCCCGACTCTTCTCGATGTATTTGTGTCCTGTATGTCGAGTGGGTTTCGAAATTCGCATTGCAACCAAGAAACTCAATACTATTATGCGATTTGTTCAATGAAACATGTATAAGCGTAAATAAAAGAGTATGGGGAATATTAAACTTACTGTATATGTGTATAGGTAGTATTTTAGTTTTTGCCTGGTATGCTATGAGTTATGATAAAGAATCGTTATAATTATTATAAACGGGCTAATAGACGAAGTCAATGCGATCTGCAGTGCGGGGTGTTAATATTATACGCGCTTGTGTTGTACAGGCGGTGGATTGCGGAAGTCCGGCTTTTGAGGCGGGCCTGAGCCCCGGTGATCTGATTACGCACGTCAACGGGGAACAAGTGCAAGGGATGAACCACACACAGGTGTTGCAGCTACTGTTGTCTGGCGGTGACAAGGCCACCCTGCGGTCCACGCCGTTAGAGTTCACGACCATCAAGACGGGCGGACGGCGCCGGGAACCTGGCCAGAGCAAGTTGGCGTCGAACGCCAGGCACAGAGGCCTCGGGTTCGCGCACCACTCGCACCGGCACAAGAGATCGCAGCGTAAGGACATACCGGCCGGCGAGAGCAGGCGCCGGCAAAAGTCGTCGCTGTTCCGGCGGATCAGCACCAAATGCACACCCGACTATCAACAGGTACGTACACGGTGAATACAAATGTATTTATACTCACGGATCGCGGAACTCTTGATGGGACTTTTAACGATAATTCATTGTCGCGTTTGCCCGAGAAACAATCTTTCAGATATTAATATGTTTATAACACGTTTATTAGCTTATTACAAGCTTATTATTAGCTCTCGTCATCATTAATCGACATTTTTAAATAGCCGCGCAGTAGTGTAATTATTACTATTATTGTTTTGAGATAGCGAATACTTGAAGAAAAAATAGAATTCATCCCACTATTAATCACGAATGAATTAAAAACATAATATATATTTCCGGATATTAATTTGACTATTAGATATGCCTATATAAATTTAAAAAACATATTTGTCATATTACTAAAAAATGAGACAACTATTATTTAAAAGAGTGAAATTATTTTATTTCGAATCAAAATAACGGTATTTGTGTCAAAGTTGTTTAATGATTATGTTTTGAAGTGCAATAATTTATTTTAAATGCTTTTTCCATAACGAAATAATAAAGCTTACTTTTAAATATTTCAAAGACAATTTATATTATCCAATTTGGCAAACGTAAGTTATAATGATTTGTGATAGTCTTATCCAATATCCGTATTATTGTCAAAGACCTAATAATGTATGTTTATGTTACGGGTTAAGTTGACTTTATGGTGTCGTATATTTTTATACTTTACTTTTAATAAAAAATACTTGGGATTAAAATGGCCACCCCTATGTACGTACCCCATACTTATGATGGACGTATAAAGTTTAAGTTGGTGAAACTGATTAAAATGATAAAGGCGTTCACAATGAAGTATTTGTACATATCTTTGGTTATGTGCTTGAGTGATGTTGACGGTCTGTCGTTGTTTGTTCACAGCTGACCATCATAGGAAACCGATCGCCGGCTGCCGGAATCGTCGCGCAGGACGCGGCGTCGGCAGCTGCAGCTGCGGCGTTGTTGACGTCCGCAGACTACTCGTCGTCGACCAGTTCGTCGAGCTCGTCGGCCAACTCTTCACCAACGGTGACGCCCAACTCGCCCACGCCGTACCAGCGGCCGTCCACGCTGCACGGGCTCAAGCACAAGCTGCACTCGGCCACCAAAAACCTACACTCGCCGAACCGGCGCAAGTCCGTCGGCCACATACCGCTGTCACCGTTGGCCCGGACTCCGTCTCCATCACCGCTTCCGCAGTCGCCCACCCGGTCGCCCAGCCCTCTGACGTTCTCGTCCGGCCACCAACCCGGCAGCTCCAACACCACGCAGTCGTACAGTCCGTCGTCGTTGGCGTCGTCCAACCCATCGGCGGCGTCGGCGGCGGGCGCCGGTGGCATGACCGCGTTAGGGTGCGGTACGACAGCCGGCGTCGGCGTCGGCGGCAGTTCGTCAGGCTGTTGCGTCGGCGGTGGTGGCGGCGGTGCCATCGTCGTCGTCAAGAAGACGGCCGGTTCGTCGTTTGGCCGGCCGTGCAAGACGTCGGAACCGGGGTCGCCCCTGCTGCGCCGGGCCCTGTCGCCCGACCGGTTGCACCCGCGCACCGCCGAGACAAAGTCCAATTCCATTTCGCCGCTGTGCGACCCCGCGCTCAAGGTGACCACACATCACGCACCCCGCGTCACGGTCACCACCAAGTCGCCGCCAATGTGCGCTCGCGGACCCGGCGCCGCGGCCGCTAACTCACCGTTGTCCAAGACCTGCACTACCACCACCACTACCACAACGACGACAAAAATATTGCCCAACAACTCGGCAGCCATGACGCCCGCCGGGGAGATGACCGCCGCCGTTCCGGTGACCTGTAAAAACGAACAACCGTCGTCGTCGAACAAAATGTTCTCGTCGGCGGACGTCGGCGGTGGTCACGCATCGTTGCCACGTATAGCCGAAGAGAGAGACCATCTGCAGCAGAACCATCTCCTCAATCATAATCATCATAATCAGCCTCTGATGCAGCCGATTGCCGCAGCCGCCGTCGTTGTCGACAGACCGAAATCCGTGAAGTCCGCAAACGGCGGCTGCAGGTATTTCTTCAACAGGAAATACAAACAACACAGGGAACAGCAACAGCAGCCTCAACCGCTGACGCCATCTTGTTGTAAGCCCGACGAGGCGTGCAAGAATGGCGCCACCGGTGGTAGACACTGTACGACGAACGACTCGTCGCCGCCCGCCACGCCGTCCACTCTTCAACCTTGAGGGTCGATGGACGACGACGACGACGACGACGAATTGCCTGTCGACATGCCCTTTCCGTTTACGACTATAACTTTTTATTTACTCCAAAGCTCTCGCTCTCGACTCTTAGCCCCCCCCCCATCCCCCCACAAGGACTTTTACGATTAATTATTATTATTATAACTATCCTTTAGACGAGGTGAAAACTGTATAGATAGGTACGCTTTTGTTGAAATTTTTTTTTATATAATTTATATATATAGTTTATTTTTATTCATTTTTGCCGCCGCTTTCGTTTACGTCATCGTAGACCGTATAGATTTCATAGGATTGAACCTGTGGATAAATATTCATAATTATAGTAACCACTGTCTTATCAAATTATATAGCATTATGTTTGTCGGCAATATTATTATTATATCACATTTGCGACCAATCCGAAACGATTTAAATGCATATGATATCCGTTCACTACTGCAACGATCTTTTTGTTTCTCTTCTTTCTTTCAGTTTTGCTGTGGATGCAAGCCTGACTCTTTTATCTCAAACGATGCTCTGTATTTCATTATTGACTATTGTTTAGAAACGATTTTAATAATTTCAGTTTCGTCGTTTCCGGCCTAGATGATTTATTTTTTCTTCAAATTTACTTCGGTTTCGTTTTGTACCATGTACGAGTGTGTTTGCGTTTGTTTGTGGATGCATCGTGCAATTAGATATTTGTACACAGTCAAGTGGTCGTGTGTTTTCATGCGAGTACGTTTATTGTATAACATGTTAATTATTATAGGTATTTATAATATCTATGCGTTGTGTGAGTTTGTGTTTTGCATCGTGTGTGTGGGGTAATATTATTGAATGTAATAAATGCCACACTCGACGGTCGATTAGTATTAGTGAAAACTGTACACTGATTACGTTTTCGGTATTGCTCTAATCTAGAGTTATTTATTTGTGATATTTTGTGATAGATATACAATGCCCAAATATATTTTTTTTTTGTTCATAATTATTATCTTTAAATAAATATTAAGTAAGTAGGTAGGTTAGGTATGTAGTTTCCAATCATGTCATCATAAAAACCCATTAAATTTTATTATTCATAACATATTACTTAATTTACTTTATAACCATCACTTTAGGTTTATATGTATATATTTTTTAATACATATACACATACACATTATACATAATATAATAACCTATATTTTATTTATAGCGTTTAGTTTTTCTATTGTCGTGAAAATAATTTAATAATCAAACTTTTTATAGTATTCTTTTGGTAAAAATCCTTCAATGGTGATAGTTTTAAGTATATGTCAGGTTTAATTATATTTTCCATATTATGTACATTGTATTTTAAATTAAAAATAAAAGAATTGTAAATCTTTTTAAAAGATTGCAGGAGATTCATTAATTATATTTGTATAGTTTAATTTTAAATATTGCACTCTATGAGCAGAAACTTTTAATTTTGTTTTTTTAATATAATATTTATCTGCAACTTGTCATCCTGGATGTAAAGCGATTCATATTTAATATCGTTCTAAATGGTTTTATATTTATTAATATTAAGATATGTTTTTAATATATTTAATCAATTTTTCTATTAAAATAATAAGCATATTAGGAAATAATTTGTAATAAGAGTGCCAACTGCAAATTTAGATTATTTTTTTGCAATAAGTCAACTAATTTGTTTGATGCATAAAAAATGTTTTTTTTTTTTATAATTTTAATTTTAAGGCTCGTTATTAAGCCAAAGCCTTGTTATGTTCTGTTATGTTACGTCGTTTATGAAAAATGTTCGAAAACACATCCGCAATACTCGTTTCAATATTCAACTCGTCACATTTTTCTTACGCGATTCGTTATATCAGTTTTTAAATTTATGTTTTATTTTTGCTTTCTTCCTATAATGTGTCTACCCAAAATTATCGTTAAAGTATAACATTTTCACCGTGTTATTATATTATCATCGTTTTTCTGTGTTTCGTCACGCCATCAGAGCTTAGAAGGTAAATGTTAAAAAACAAATGCCCAAAAATTATTTATTTATTAACCTTAATTATGATTAACTACCGTCATATAGTATAATACCATAGGTTTAATAATGTTATACATTTACGATTATTCGCTGTTTCTCATGTTCCAGCCTGTTCTTGTTTTTATTTTATTTATTTTATTTTATTTTCTTCTTTGACTTTACGTTTTATCTTGTTAATATTATAATATATTTATTTCTTTCGCGAATGCAATTTATCATGTAGGTGTTCCATTTGTATTACAATTTATTATCTATTGGATCATATATTTTGTAATAATAATAATAATAATAATAATAACATAAATAATAAATAATATTAAAATGTATTATCGTTCTGTAATGGGTCGAACTTTCTGTCAAGTCCACCGTTCGTCGGTATTGTTTTTGTTATAGGTACATACCGAACGCGGTATTTTTAAAATCGTGATCGGGTAGGTTTTTCCTTTTTCTTTTATTTTCCTGGTACACATTATCACAGTCGTAGCGCGCGCTTATCCACGAGGATCGCGTTTGTTTTCTAGGTGTGCATAATACGCGTTCGCTTCCCAAAAACGCCCCATTTGATTTTAGTTTATTTATTATTATTATTATTATTTTTAAGGTAATGTATCGGTTTTCCTTTTTTAAATAGATATATCGTAATCGTTATTTTATTATTTATTATTATTTTTTTTTAACATTTTAAATGTACAAAATAGTTGATAAATTGTATCTAATCAATAAACTTATTTTTTTTAACTCGTTTTATTTATTTATTATTGATAGTACCTACATAGATATCTACAACAATCCTTTTTAGGTAGGTGCATATATATTTTGAAAAACTAAAAATATGTGTTTAGACTTTTATTTTATATTTTTTTTGACTATTATTACCACTATTAAAATATTAAATTTATTCAATAATTGTCTAAATGTTGTTAATTTTACTAACTATTTTATATTGCCCAAGACAGTTTGTGGTACCAACGAGTAACGACCCACAAGTCATATCTCCATTTTATACCACAACTCAAAAGACACTTAACCGCATCGACTTCTATTACCGATTTTCGTATATAAAGCCGTTCTGCATTTAGAGTAGGTAACTGTAGTAACAGAATTTTCTTTTAATATATTTATGGTTCTTTTAACTTCAATTTTTGCCATATTTTGTGCATGATTACGTTCGGTCAATTTTCTAACACCATAATATTTATAAAAGTTTTAATAATATAAAATTAATTAATCTTAAAGATAGATACCCAATATTTAAAGATTCATAATTTTAATTTTGGAATGAATGAGTTCGGCCAGTTTAGTAATTTTTTTCATTGCATCTCCAAATTATTTTATCTTCAATCGTTTTCCCTTATTTGAGAATAAAACCATCACGAATGAAAAGATCTCGCCTTCGTTGACTTTTTATAAATTGCAAAGACATAATTGTGAAAATATAATGTGAATAATAATCGTGAGATAATTAGGTATTTTGACGTAACACTGTACCTACTTTAACGAAATGACGATACACCATTCGATATTAACTAACTATAGAGCTCATATTACTGTCAGAAAATCATTTTATATGACACCTAACAGATAATGTGCAACCATATCTCATACTATATTATTATTATATAATCTCCAATACACATGGCACGTTTACTTAGACGCTAGGTACCTATATTAGGTTATCAAAAAATACAATCATCAGTATATTGTTACCCAGCAGTCGGCAGTAACGAGTAACGCGGCGGTCGATGATTGGATAGCTTGAAATTTGTTTTTTTTTTTTATCTTTTTCGTAGGTATCATTAAAAAATAGTGTTACCGATTATATTTTTCAATTGTGTTATGGTGCGTGTTTGATTATTGTCATAGAAGGTCTCATATTACACATAATATAACATTACTCGGTCACTTAAGGGTTATGATTCATATTTTGTTAGATTAAATCATAAACGTATTTCATGCGAGTACTTATATTAAGTAGGCATATTGAAGTTTTAAATTACAATTAATTAAATACTTGCAAATTACGTAAATCATTTTCGATTTAAATTTAATTTTTAAAGCTATCATAATAATAAATTATCAGTTAAATTTTAAGTTCTAAGATAGGTACCTGCATATAATGACGACTTATATTAACCTAATGGATTTATAAAATGATATTTTGAAAAATTGGACATACAGTTATCAGTCTCTTAGTCGTCGTATGTCATACGTATGACATAAGTCTTTTGTATATCAAACATCTTCAGCACTAAAATGCTTGCAAATTAGAGATGAAAATAAACTTAATTCAGTATTTCCAAATGTGAAAGTTGCTTATAGGATGTATTTGCGACTTCCAGTTACCTACCTACTAAATATAGCGCCGAAAATGCATTTTCAAATAAAGCTAAAGTAAAAAATAAATTATGTTATTACAAGCATAAAATCAATGATTGTGATTTCACTAGTGTTAACGAATTATTATCATTTAGCTTATTAAATACATTTAAGTTGATATTGTATGTTTAAAAAAAAATTAAATTGTCATATTAGTATTAAAAAAAACCATATAAATAAATATAATTTTGTGAAAACTTTAGAAAAGGTAAATTTTAAATTTTTGTGGGAAAAAATGAGAGGCATTTTGGGCTATCTAATGTCCATCTCAGTTTAATCTTCTTGGTAGTTATCGGCCTTCAAGACCATACTGATAAACATAGGCTATGCCATCTCTCTCTGTCCATTGCTAAGATTCTCTACTCTACGTTCGGTACAATTTGCTTCACATCTTTCATTACTTGATCCTCCCATCTTAATCTTGGGTGTTCTATTGGTCTTTTTCCTACTGGAGTGCCACATTGTACTAAGTACATAAGTGATTCAAATTTTCGCCATGCGTGACCAGCCCATAAGAACCGCCTCTTCCGTATTTTATCTTCTATGTTTGATTTTTGGTACCTCTCTTTAATCTCCACATTATTTCTGATCCTCCATTCTCCTATATTCACATCTATGCATGGCCCAAAGATGCATCTAAGAATTTTTCTTTCAAATATTAACAGTTTAATCATGGTTCTTATATACAAAGTGATTGTTTAAGCATACTTACCTTATTTTTATGTTTATTTTTTTCATACATTCAAATTCTGATTTTCGAAATTTTTAAATATACTTTAAGACCATATTTTTGAACTTTTAAGATTTTTTATAACATTGAAAGATGATCTTGTGACAATACAAACTTCTCTTTTTCAAATAAGAACCTCCTTTTTTACTTGAAAATGATTAAGCAAATATTTTTATTGAGAAGTTTGATGTATCTATATCAAAATTTGAACGAGTAGTTTTTGAGTTATATAACTTTATATACTATAAGCATAATATATCTATGGTTATGGTGTAAGTAGATATAGGGGCTAAAATGATTTTAAAATGTAAGTAATTATTATTGATCTATCAATATAAACAATATAGTAAAAATGGTCCAAGTATAATAAATATTACATATAGTATTATTTTTAGTTTATAATTTTGTAAAACTATTTTTTAAGGATTACTTATAATACTTAGTATAACATTTTTAATAGCTAAAAAAGAACTCAATACATTTGTTAAAAAAAAAAAAATTATCCGCTAAATAACTTGCAGTAAAAAACGGGTATTATCATTTGAAAAATAGAAGTTTGTATCATCACAGGGGATATTTTTTAAGAAGTACAAAAAAATAAAATAAAATATGGTTTTTAGATATACTAAAAAATTCTAAAAATCATAATTTGAATAAATATACCATTAAAGGGAAAAAATGGAGGTAAGCATGCTCAAAAAATTTCCTTGTATATTTATAATCATAATATTCTTAATTGTATTGGGTAATATTTCTGCACTATTGAGATCAAAATAAATTTAATTAAATGAACAAAAAATTATGAATTAGATTCCAAAAAAAAGGTCTCAATGTCTATTATGTGGTTACAAAAAAAAAATGTTTTCGTTGAGAGTGTATACTTAGGGCTGTAATTAAAAACTCATTTGAATATGAATATAAATAATAATAAACACCAAAAAAACCATAGTATTCCAAAAAAATTCAAAAATGTTGGTCGAATGAAAAATTGTTCAAAAAATGATTTAGTGGAAAAAATATTATCTATTCATACAAACATATCTTTAAGTATTAATTTAAAATTTTAAAATAGATAACACACAACTCTATTACGATATTTTAAGAACAAAATATCCGTATCGATAATACCAAAAAATACAAAAATGCGACATTTTATAGGGAACAATATTTTTTATGTATAATTGTAGAACACCATTATTTTATTTTTGATACAACTTGTGTATTTTTTTCGTGCTCAAAACAACGATTTAATAATGATAAGAATTAAATGATTTGCTTTAGTTTTGCAGCAAAATCAAATTTCAAATTAGTCCGTACTTTGTAGGTACGCGTTGTAGGTCATATTAAAATGTCCGCTTGAAGTTTGACTTTTGTCAGATCGATTCGAAAAATGTTTAATATTTTGCAAATTAATTTTGCAAGTATGAAATAAGTCATACAAATATTATAAGCTAAAACCACAAAAACCTACAGTTATATATAACCAGGGCCGTAGACATAGGGGGTTTGTTAGGTGGTTCAAACCCCCCTTACATCATCGAAAGTATACAAATATATTTACAAACCTTTAAAACTACTAACATATATATTAAAGGTTTTTTTTAAAATGTGTTAGTACCTATAAAAATATTATATTATATTATTTGTAAATACTAAAATACTTAATAATATAAATATTAAAACCTAACGTCACTATAACGTTTGTAAGCCTTAATAAAAACATATATATATATATATATATATATATATATATATGAATTATGGATTTTCCCTGTAGAGGAAAAACATCAAGTAGCATGTTATGTTTACCTATAATTAACCAACTTTTTTTTTAAAATTAATTCATTGTAATTAGTAATTACCATGAAGAACTCTCTCCATATTAAATTATTGTTTACTGTACTGTATACAACAATACATTTTGCGCAAGGAGGCTATTGATAGTTCGGAATTTGTATAAAAATAATCGTAAGCTGACGAGGACATGACATATCAACTAACAAGCAACCTTGTTTTGGTAACATTTTAAAAACCAGAGTTCCAAAAAAATGGTTTAATGTAAATTGTAGTAGTGTTGACAATGTTACAAGTTTTGAAATAAAATGTATTCAAAAAATGTAATACCAAATGGGTCACCTGAATATTTTGAAAGTAGGTACATTTTTATTTTTAAACTAAGAATCACTGGCAGTTTTCCAAACTCACGCGAGTCTTATATGCTAGTAAATACTTACTTATTTGGTCATGTGAACATTACCGAGTGGATAAGATCGCAATCAAACCTATATAAAAATGATAACACACGAATTTCGTTGTAAAATATAGTTAATCGTGAGTAATTCGGTAATTCGTGTTTAAAATACGAAACAAAAATGATTTAATTTATAATAATTTATCTATTGTTTTTTACTTGTATCCATTTATTGACAATAATTAATTACAGACTTCATATTATTTATCGTAAGATCATAATTATTATTCGGTTTTGTGTCGACATTACTATAATATTATACCGCTTGACATTTATTTGCGATATACAGGTGATAATATATAGTAGGACAATTAATATATAGAGCGTGATATATATATATATGTTGTGGTTTATAATTTACTAAACATATTAAATATTAATAATGCTTTTTATATCTATTCAATGGCATCCGTGAGTCGTGACATATTTTTGGTAAAAATAGAAAAAAAATTCATAAAAAATTAATTTTTCAACTCTTAAATCCAAATTTAACCAAAATAATATTAAGAATTTGGCTCATCTATAAGCATAAAATATAATTGAAAAAACCCAAAATCAAATACCTAAATACACATGAGTTTAATGTTATTTATGCAATTGTCATGGAATTTATAAACACAATATTATCATCGACTGCTTGCATATTTTTGTAGATATTATTGTATTATCAAATTATATAGTAATACTAACAAAATTAGTGAGTAGGTACCTTGGAAAATGTTGTATATTAACTAATTTATAACCCAATTATTTTAAATTTTTAACATTTTTATTGATTTCAACTGATTTAAAATTATTTATTAATTAAAAAAAAAACATGGCAACATTCAGCATCGTATATAATATTATAAAACTACAATAACAGCGTTGATAAGAAAAAAATTAAATACAATTTATAATCGTTGTATGATTGGAACTATAGTGGCGTCGAACTTCTAAAAATGAACACGTCAAATGAAAACACAACGGTCACAAGTCTCTTATGCGACCACAAGTCCACATTTTTATTTCGTATAGTAAAATAATTTGATACTAGCCGAATTTGTTTAATATCCATAAGAAATATTAATAACGCAATGCAATGAAATTGATACGCATTACATTAATGTTAATTACACGTAATTTAATATGAGTAACGTATGCAGCAGCTATATATAAGCACATACGTAATTGTATACACATATTGTATAAAATCTAAGCTATATAAATAAGTATTAATTTATTCCTTATTTTAATTAACTACTCATACATAATATTTTGGTACGAGTTGTAAACCATAGCCGTTTGCCTTTACTCCGTCCAAATTCAAAAAAAATTCCAGCCTAATCTAATAATAGGATTGAATTAGGAACACTATTTTATTTTATTTTTTTTTGAAATCATTAAAAATATTTTTAAAAATTTACTCAAAACTCAAAAATGTCTTTAAAATTATTTTGAAAATGTCCGAAATAACATTTAAAAAATCCGTAACCATGATTTGAATTTTAGTGAAGTTTTAGATTTTAAATTATGCTGACTGCGGGTGTTACCAAACAATTTTTTAAGATAATCTCAATTTTAGACCGAAATTAATGGTAAAAAACGTAATATAATACGTTTATTATTTTTATTACCATTATTGATACAGTTGGAAGAGGTAAGTTTAGTGTTAGCAACACAGCAACACACAATCCTGATTATTATAGTTCAATATTAATACAGTACCTAGTCAGTTGTGGGTAGGTAATATTTAAGGTTTTAAAGTGTACAATGTTGCGTATACGAATTACCATGATAATTTATAAGTATTTATTATTCTGTGTTATCGCGAGAAAAGTATAATTTTATTTATGAAATATAAAGGTTAAAAGACATCTTTCGCAGAATGTATCTATAGTTACAGTAACGACAAAAAAAAAAAAAAATATTTAAAGGGAATGTTAATTTACACCAAAATATAATTTATTATCTGTACCGTCTTTACCTATCAAAGTAAATTTGAGTTCTTTTAGAGTCCTAATTTACACATCTACAATTTTACTTATATCGTTTTGAGTTATATAATATTTTTTTTTTTACACTGACTTGCTCTTTAATGTATTAAAATTATATTGGAATTTGGCTGTAGATACCTCAAGCAATGAATAAAATATTTAAAGTAATATAATAAATTAGGGTTCGAATGTTTATAAAATTGCCTTCAGTCATTATATTATTATTATTATGATTGAACACAAAATACAAATACTTATATTTATGTAACTATGATAAATATATTTTTACGAATATAGATTAATCGTTAATTGATATGAAATAAATAATTAGTAGGTAATTTGTTAACAATTTATTGAAATATGTTAATACTCCTTAATAGTGATTAGTAATTAAAATCACTGTAATTACTTAATTACGTGTATGTACGATATGTCGTATACTGTATAGGTTGCTATAATGAGTAGCTGTATAATATGCAGAAATGCTCATTGATCACCGATGTAAAGTTGTTGTATCTAATAACAAAATCCTCTAGTAGGTAAAATCGGTATCGGGTCAACTTCCTCGTCAAACATTTCCCCGTCTAATAAGTTTTTCCGTGCGAAATTTCCCCGTCCAATACGTTTTTCCATGCGACATTTCCTCCAATACACTACAATACAATTTCACACAATAAAATCTTGTTTCATAATAATAAAAAATAAATACTTTATATTTGTAAATTAAATTATGAGCAATTCAAATTAAATATTCATCAAGATTATGTTCATGGTAAGAACTTACAATTTTTTAATCCGTGTAGTTGTTTTCGTATATTTTTTCTTTTTAACAACCTGTTTTTGCCTTCAATTAACTGATTGATTTTTATTTTCGTTTTTCCTTGTTTTTTTTTATTATTATGTCTTTTAATCGTCATATAGTTGGACGAGAATTAGGAGTTCTTGTCCGATCTTAGTATAACTATCACGTGTTTTATTTGGCACAAGTGCAAGCACTAACGGTAATACTGTATCGTATTTTAATGCATGCATTATAAGAATCTGAGTAAAGAGTTGTGAGGATGACTTAAATGTACCATCAATAAACCAATGACACTAGTCGGACGCTAATATTTCTAAATTTTGTTCAGTTGAATACAATAATATTCGATTGACATGATCAGATTCACTATCATAGAGAAGGAAAGTGTTATTATTTAATGTGAGTGTATACAGCTCAATAATAATTTTTCTGATAACGTTGATGGATTTACGGGAGGTGCATTTTTATAACGCCTTAGTCTTCTTTTTTGTGGCTACTGAAGGTAAAGTGCCAGAAATTGTTTGAAATGATATAGTAAATATAATATTAGCAACTATTTGATGAGGAGTTAAAGTTACTTGACTGGATGCTGTCTCTTTCAACTCGTTAATAATAGTTTTAGTACTAATTTCTGTTATGTTTGGTGTGTGGTTGTGAGTGTTTTTTGTAGAACAACTTCATCATTTAGAGTATGTGCCCGTTCACTTGTACATATTATATTTGATGCATTTCCAATATGTTTTTTCATTTTTCGTATAATCCTTTCCAAAAATATATTCCACATATACTAATAAATTTTTTCCTTTGGTACTTTTTACGTATGTCATTTTAAAATAAGAAAACCGTGACGGTGTATAACGACAATATAACGATGCGATGATTATCGAGAAACTGTTCAATTATTTCTATTTGTTAGTTTTACTAATGCATACCGGATATGGGTTCTAGGTTAACGTATATCGTACATCGATAACGTATATTTTTATAGGTAGAGCTATTTGATAACATTTATAAGAATAAATATATATCTAAGTTAATTTGTCTGTATACAGGGTGTAATTATAAGCTATATAAACATATTACGACGGGGAAATGCAGAACGGGGAAAATCACTAGACGGGAAATGTATTAAGGGGATCTGTCTATGAATCAGTAAAATCTATAATTTATACAGGGGCATGAACGGTAATTATTGCTAAGTACCTGAAATAGAAGTATCTACTTCGATATTAGAGAGTAAAATGATTTTTTAAACTCTGCGAGTTAAATATTCATGAGTGGTAATGAAAAGTAATCTATACGCGGTCCACGGATAGGGTGACCGAGGGAATTAATTAAACTAGGTAATTAATATAAAACTAAACACTTATTGTAGTTAATAGGTATTTAAAACATAGTAATGCATTTTTTTTACATTGAAATCGAATTTACTAAAAAAAGATACTAAGAGTCCGGTCAAGACCGTTTAAAAATCGAGCGAGAATTGTTGCAGTAAGGCAATTCTGTCAGCGGGTGTTCACTCCCAAGTGTTTAAAAAAATTGTTATCACGTCAGTTTTTAAGGAGTATTTAATGATAAAAAAATGTACGTTGCAAACTTGCAAACGTCAATAGGGTAGGTAATTTATTTTCACTCACCCAGTTTAAGGACCCAATAGCGCAAGTCGTCACCGATGAGCAGACGATATGTGGTCCAGTTTTTCCATGTACCGCCTTGCCGGACGAGTGTTACACTGTCGTTGCAGTTTGTCAATTGTCTGAACTCACGTACAACAGTATAAAATATAGTGGCCTGAAAAAATAATTAACTATTTTTTAAAATCAATTAATGAGCTTGCTTTAATAGATACATGTTAGCCGTGCAGCGTACACAAAAATACAAATCACCAGAAACACCCGACGAAGTAATAGTCAGTAATAGTCGACATTATGGCGTACTGTCGTCTAAAAAATTAGATTTAGTATTGTAGGTTTTGATAAAAACAAAACTCTATATTATAATATGTATATATTTTTGTAAGATAATGTTTTAACACCCACTTTCCAACCGCCGATGACCACGTAGATAATTATATATACCTATTATTATCTACATATATTATAATACTTGATTACGTACATAATAATTAATGTAATTATATAATTTGAAATTATATAGTACAATAAAACTCACTTAAGATGATCTCGCTTAAGACACTTTTCCCGTCTAAGACGCTTTTTTCCGCCGTTCCCTACATTTTTCCTATACTGGTTAATATGCTTGTATAAGACGCTCTTGTGAGTTGATCACTCGAATAAATCAAATATTTTAATATTTAATAGATTTTTTAATATTGACTAGTAAGAATTCATACTAAAAACTTTAATACATATTTTTCAATACTGGCTTGTACGAATTAACTTTTAAAAGATCCGTTAATTTTCTCTTCTCTTCTCCTTTCTTTACAGTATTATATAAATCAAAGTTATAACTTTTTTTTAATAATAATAACAATCCGATTGATTTGTTACTTTCGTAACTTTTCTTAATATCGACAATCGTAACTGTGTACTGGTAACTAACGGAATGATTGTCAAGAGGTCGCACAGAGCGAGGTTATAAGATGTTTTAAACATATGTTTAAAAACCTAAAAAAACTAGTATTTGCTCGATTCTCATATAATACACATCCGTTTATCAAAAAAAACATTGTCAGAAATGACGCTTAGAGATTTTGGCATATTGCATATACGTACATATTATTGGCTCTGAATAAAAAATGATAAAATTTCAGCAACAGAAAAAAATATTTTCTATCAATTAAATTAAAAAATATTTTCACCGTAAAAATTTAAAATTTTCTGTTAGATAAAAATATAATCCCACTAGGTACTAACCTATTTAAATTTTAAATGAAATAATTTTAAAAATATAATCGTTTTGCTAATATGCATTTAATTTTAAAACACAAGTTTTAGAAGGATACGTAATTCTGGACAAAATAGATAAATGTAAATTCAGAAAAGTGGAGAGAGAGATGCCATTCTTTTGTATCTCTCCCCCCTCCCCCCCATCCCAACTACAAAATTTTTATCGTTATTATGCAAAATGATATTAATTTATATTATATTAAATATATTTATGTTACTGTATAAACTTAATTTTTTATAATTATAACACAATATATTATATATAATGTATAAATAAATCCATCTATTTGCGTTATATATTTTAGTTAAGTTTATGAACCACTACGTAATTATGGGTGGCAACTAGTGTACATTAACATTTTTATTTAATTCGTATATTTTGGAAGGCAACTTGTATGCACCAAATAATTTGTATAATAGTAATGTGCGGTAATTCGTAAACATTTTCTGAATATGATAAGTACCTACTTAACTGAATATTACATTTATTTTATATTTAATGTGGTATCGTCATTATTATTTATTGAGGACTATTTTTATCCACATTATCCTTAGTAAGTACTCAAAGTTTAATGACTCAGAAACTACTACTTAGTTAGAACTTAATTTTAGATGCGTCAACATTTTCAATAAAATTATCTGTCAAACAATGTAAAATTAAAAAGGGTGGTTTTATTTTGAAAAAAAAGTTTGTAAAAGTACTAGAAACTCTTTAAATGGTATACAAGTTTGATTTAAATGGTTTAAGTATTTGAAAATATGCTCTTTAACAAATATACTATAAAAAAAACCTGAAAATAAACAAAACAGAATTTGAATAAATGCATAATCAAATGAATAAATGAGGATGAGATTGCTTTGGCGAATTACTCTGTATAATAATGCGAGTATAACACTGTAGGTAAACATCCGTTAATATACGTTTCGCGTCCCTTTTCGCATTAAGTTTTTTTTAATGTTCACTCCAACCGACGTCATCATCGCGCGCATAAATTACCTATTATCGACAACCGTGGTCTTGATACAATATATTATTATTATTATTATTATTATCATTGTGAGGAACAAAATAAGGAGAAACATTTTATTCATATTTTAATGATATTGGTACATGCGACAGCGGTTCCTTATCCCGCGTGTCCAGTTACGCCGATCGAGAATAGCGCCTGCTTGTGCGACGTATACCACTGATAAATATTATATTATAATAACTAGATAGCCAACTCTGTATATTTCAACACATAAAGTAATGATACTCAACGCCATTTGTTACTTGGACAATGTTGATAAATTCATTTTTATTCTGTAATAATCACAGATCAATGTAATAAATTATAGTAATAATAATATCATAGTATTTATATCATTTGAAAGATTAGTAAACATTGCTCGAGTTATAAATAGCTAGTAAGAAAAAAAAGAAAACAGTCGGTTATCCGTACTCTGTCCAGCGAGAGAACGCGCTGATTCTGCGTATCCTCTCCCACGTCATCCTTAAATCGAAATAGGTTCTCCAGCTACGGCAGTGTGCCGCATGGGGATGCTCAAAAGAACCGATTTTCGTCGGTCCACGGCGCGTTCTCTCCCTGAACAGATTATAGTTGTTTTACATATCTGTGTCGTATACGCACACGCTTTCTTCCGGACAACACCCTCCGACCCACATTTCATTAGAATATCGGTCAATATTGATAAATTAATCTTTCTCTCTTTCTCTTCCCGTTGTCTCCGTCGTCTTTTTTTGTCGCGATGACATTTATTTCTTCGCTGCTGTTCCGACACCATGAAGGAATAGAGTTCCGATTTTGCCGTTGCGCCCTAGGCACAATGCCTGTGTTGGTAGCCTACTCCATTTTCCCCATTTATATATTTACAAATTATTGTTACCGTAATCGGTATTCTTGGTGTTTTTTTTTTCTATCATTATTATGACGAATTTCAGGTAACCATCCAGATTAGCCGTCGATGTAATTTAGGATATCCATAATATTATTATTTTTAATATAAAGATGGATTCATATTTTATCTATGCCTTATAGTTTCATAACGTTATCGCGGTCGTCCGTAATTTTTCTTGACTGCTATCCCATTGATAATAATATAAGAATAAGTATAGGACACACCGATATTAGCTCCATAACAGTATTTTTTGGGAAAGAATGAAAGTTATAAAGCAAAAAGAGAAATGAATGACAAGAGGGATTTTTTTGAATTGTTTTACTAAAATAATCTTATTTTGGCGGAAATTTTGAATTTACGAATTATGAATTTAATGAATCTGCTTTCAACTGTTAATATAAAAATACAATTTTAAATTTAATTATATAAATAATAGTGAATTATTTCAATAGCCAATTGGGACTATTTTAAAAGTGAAGGATGCAACCGCATATCCTAACTTCTTCCCCAAATGATGCCACTGATATTGGATAGGACCTGCAGAATTAATCGATAAACAATAGGGAGTTTTAGTTCTCAGCTTTTATTTCAGTTGCTAACGGGTTCAAATTTCACGAATGACTTTTGTTCGTATGGGTTCCAAATAATATATTATAATTACAAAACATTATACACCTATATGATGTAACATAAAAGTTTATTTCGAAGTATGAGTTCGAAACGCAAAAGGCTGTATAATTGAAACGATTGTAACCTACATTATATGTAATATGTATTCGTGTACTCGTATGTAAATGTCTGTCTACAATTTACTGCAAACATGACCTTTTGACAAGATAATATTATATATAATGTTTAAAAGACAAAAGGCTACAAATGAAAAAGGAAAACTGAATTAATTGAAATGTCAAAAGTATATATTTAGTTTACGTTAGACATTTGAAATATTCTAATTTCTATTTTTTTTTTTTATAACATTTTTGTTTTTTAGTTTGAAAATGTAATACAACATTCCTCATAAATTGTTTGTATAGTAATTAAAAAATGTCAAAAATATATATCCACAATTTTTTATAAGGATTAAAGTTTAAACTTAGATAGAATTCGTCAAAATCATATTTAATTAAAATTTCAAAATATTAACTATAATTATTAATAAAAAAAAGTTTATCTTAAATCTATAAAATTTTTTATGAGTGATTTAAGTACATAGATGGCTTACATATAACATAAGGAAGACATTGGATATTTGAACGTTTAATACACGAACTCGCCTAAACAATTTTGATTATTTATACTCAATAACATTAGGTAATTATAGAAACTTGAAACATTCCATTATTACTCACTCATGTTATAATATTTTCTATACACAATGACATTTTCAAAATATTTAGGCACTGAGATGTTGAAATAGTAAATATACACAATTTGTATGTAAATTCACTTTAATACCTAATGTCAAGGCCTTAGCCAGGGTTAGGTTAGATTAGCTTACTACTGTTTAAAAATGTGCTAGTCAAAAAACATTTATACTCTAACCCTCCCCCCCACTACAAAAGAACTTTTTCTGGTTACGGTCTTGTTTGGTGTAGCAGATGCTTGTGTTTCACAAACAATTTAAAAGTTAATAAAATTATTTTATTTATTGTAAATGACGGACTAATAGCTGCACATTACAAAAAATTAATAGAACTATTGCGGTAGCATAACTAAAACAGAATTTCAGAAGATGTTATTTATTAATATTTATTAATCAGAGACTAGAGAATTTACTATGATTAATATTATGCAAACGTTTAATTTTTTAGAGGCAAAGAAATTATCAACACAAACAAATAGATTAGACAGTATTGATCTAGAAAGCATTGTTTCAGATCAAACAAATTAAATATTTTCTTATTGACAAGTAGAATGATGTTAATTGTTTTATCTCAAGTCATAAATCCGGATATAGAATTATAGGTTAATTATGCGTCTATGCAAATTGTTTCTTAACTAACCCATTAAAGGCTAATTGGAACCTAGTTAAACTAATTATATAAAAAATAAATAAATAATTAATAAAAATAATAATGATTTGTATTTCGATTATAATATAAATGTATAGCGACGAGAACTATACTGGATGTATAGTTATATACATAGATTAATATCAGAGAATTTACTTAAAATAATATCATTAGTTATTTTATGCAAATCACAGAAATGTCTTTATCATCTATAGAAGCTAAATATATTGCAGCAAGTTAGTCAATTAAAGGTATTTGATTGATAAAACTTATTTACAGCATAATGGTTGAGGAAGGAGTTCAACCAACTTCATTCATTAATAATCAATCAGTTTTTTGATCGATAAAGAATTAAGAGTTTCACAAACATACAAAATGTCTGTTATCACCAGGGAAAAAAATAAGTAAAATATTTTACAGTTGAGTTTTGCATGAACAGATAGCAGAACAACATTCTCTAAGAATGATTTCTGAAATTTTGTCAAAATTGATAGACATTTTCGATTATAGATCACAACCACACGCATATCACGTTATATGCATAAATAAATTGAGAGGTAGTATTGATAATAAAATTAATACATGATAAATTATGATTACAGCATAATACTACATACTTGTATCATATTTATTATTGTAAATTGTTGTAATATGCATAATATATAATATAAGTCACAATTCATAAATACTAAAACTATGAATTAGGTTAAAAAAAATAAATACTTGATGTACGAAATTAAGTATTAAGTCTTAGTCAGTACGTTTCAGTAAATGAAGAACTAGATAATAGAACTAGGCTAAGCTGTAATATATAAGAGATAGGAATGTATGAAGGAAGAGGTTCTTCAACAGTGATCGCTTGATGCGGTCACTATTGAACAAATTGTAATAAATATTATTTTATGTTAATTGTGTTTATTTATAAGTGAACATCAGAAGCGATCGGCGTATACGACAAAATGTAAATCATGCCGATCATGTATGTCTATAACAGGGACTAAGATCATGTATGATACCTGGTATGTAAAGGTGACCAAATACACACTGTTAATTCTTCATTATAGTATTACCTATGTCATGTTTGTCTCATAACTACAGTGCCTCCTATATTGGCTGAAAACAATTTACCTTCATACTTAGATTTGTGTTTTAGTTCTACTAAAAATATATTAGTGATAACTATTGTAATGGTTTGTTATTTTTTTGTTGATCACTTACATTATAATCGTCGTTCAACATATATATTCTTTCTGATGTGTTCAGAAATGAGTGATGACATGTATATGATATTAAATTGGCAAATTTAAAATATGTATTATTATTTAAGTTTGAAAATATGTTTTTGTATTAAAAGATATAACAATAAATTACAACTTATATGGTTTTATAATTCCATAAAAGTATAGATATTTCTATAAAATAAAATATTAAAATCTGATATACTGTATTTATAAATGCAGAAAAACACTGTATAGATGATAATTTTAGAAAAGGCTTAGTAGAACATTGTACCATATCACATCGTACATCAAATTTTTTAATTACATGACACAAAAAAGTTTAAATTCAAAAATTTTAATAGAAAAAACAACAACTAAGTTATAACGTACAAAACCAATCACAATTTATTATTGAAAAACTATTAAACAAAGAAACGAACAAGTGCATTTATTATGAATATCACTTAACCGTGTTCAGTGAAATCTAGCCCAAATGCGTCCGCTGGTGCTTTTTCAAATTACTGCTAATGATTGAACGACTTGTCGCACACGTCACAGATGTACGGTTTCTCACCCGTATGCGTCCACCGATACACCAATAAATTATTGTTTTGACTGAACGATTTGTCACACACGTCGCAAGCGTACGGTTTTCGCCCGTATGTTTCTGCCGGTGTACCGTTTAATTGTAGCTTTTATCGAACGACTTTTCACACACGTCGCACGGGTATGGTTTCTCACTTGTATGCGTCTGCTGGTGTACTACTAAAGACTTGCCATACATATTCAATGAGTACTGTCTATTGTTCACACGCGTGTTCCAGCTACAAGCAAAGTCGTTAATTTTAATATTTTTAATTCCAAAATAAGAAACGTCGCCGTTATGACCCAGAATTTTTTCCAATCCTAATTTATAATAGTGGCGCCGACTCAATTTTTAAATTGTTCCACTTAGTTTATTCATGTTAAATACACTTAATCGTATTTATTTTTCGAACAAAAATTTAGTCACTATGTAATTAGAATTTATTGTTATTGCTAAGTTTTTAAGCCAGTATTTGTAGTACTTACCACTGTTTAAATATATTATAAAATCAAAATGTAAATGATTATTTGAAAGAATTAATATGATACTATGGCCGCGAGGTATCATCTGGGTAACCGTAACTATTAAATAAGAAATGTTTAATATGTAATCATTTTTAACTATTATAATAATTTATAAGGTAAAATCCACAACGGAGTGCATCGTATACTATTGCATACAATTTGGAAAACTCTGTTTACGCTCTGTCTATAGGTAATATATATATATATATATATATGTTCTTATTGATTTTAAATTGACAAAATTTGTATTTTTTTAAAGTTAAAATATTAAGTTATATTCAAACGCATGAAACAATAATTAAAACTTTTTTTTTAATGTATATTGTTTATTTTAATTTTAATATACCTGAAATTGTAATAAACGTAGGTATTTCCATTTACATTGTTTACTTAAGGCTTAGTAAGTGTTCAAATCGTATACTTTTTTAATAAAAAAAAAGAAATATGTATTATCTTTTTTATTAAATGTATGTCAAATGGAAGGTAATATTTTCTAATGATATTTATTTCAGGAATATTAATGATTTTTTGTTTGAGATCATTTAAATTTGTTGATTGATTTAAGTATTCCTTAATAAAAAATAATCAATGGAAAAAAATACATAGGTCCATTTTACACATTTTACATGTAGTTTTTTAAAATAAAAAGCACCATGAAAAAATCCTCTAAATCTTATTGCGGTAAAATTATTATTTACGAGTAATTCAATTTTTGTAACGCTAATGGGTATTTCAGTGTAACATTAATACTTAAATATAATGAAAATAAATATTAAAATTACAATTATAACAATAAATTAGGCACATTATGAGTTAAATCGTTGTACTTTTTTAACTTTGTTGATAATTTTAGAGTATTTCTATTATTTTTGAATTATTCAGAATAGAATAGAAATTTTTTGATCCGTGTTCATATCATATACATTACAATCACATTCAATAAATTGTAATTTAGGTTAGTATGAAAATAGAATATTGTATACACTCGAGCGTCTCATAATAGCAATATTTTTGAATGCTTTAACTGTTTTTATTACGATTATTTCGTAATAAAATGTAATAAAATATTTATTAAAAAGAAAAAAATTAATATTATGATTAATATTAAATGTTTTACCTTTTCTGCGTACAATGCTAATTGAAAATATATCAACTTTTTTTAAGTCTACTAAAAGTTTTAGAAGTAAAATAAGTGTCAAAAGATGTAGTAAAATTTTCTTTAGGGGATTTCATAGTCCTACAAAATCCAACTACTAAATTAGAGTTGGTACATAAATCAGATTTACTAGTGAGATGATGTTGAGGATTATTATCTTAACCACGGGACGACGTTTCAATATAATTCAAAAACACCTTATAAAATTAATAATTTTAAGTCTTTTTTATGAAAAAAAAACAGTCATGTGTATATTATATCAATTAATGTAAATCTTATCCACCTATTAGAATGTAAGATACTTCTATTATTCTGTATACAAATATAAGTAATGAAAATGATTATTTTTATTTTGAAAAAAAATCTACAAATATTGATCTCAAACAGCATTCGTGTGATACTAAATATAATTGTATAATCTAAAAATTTAACCTATAGTCTGCTGAAATATGAATTCTGACTATTTATTGTGATCTTACACAAACTCTGAACTAAAGACATCCAACACCAATTGAATTCGTGTAGTTAATAGCCACTCGTAGGTAAATATTATTATATTTACTTGTTACGAATACCAGAATACTGATGATCGTTATAATATATAATATATTTTATATTATGCTTTTAAATACATTTTCTATATATATATTTTATCTATATTAGTGATGATAAAGCAAGTAGCCAATAAGATCATTATAAATGTGAAAACAGAGTAAACTTTAAAAAAATAAAAAATTGTTCCAAATTCAAAAAAAAATAAAATATTTTTGCGAAAACCCATTTGTGGACTGATGGTTTGTTTTATGCTTGCATGCATTATTACTTAATACATATAATAATAATTAACTATTATATTTTCCACATTTTACGCGAGTTTGGTTGTTGTTTGCACGAATTACTCGTCGTTGTGGTTTTCACTACATTTTGTCTAAATTGTTCGCTCGAATAACCGAGTGATTTGTTTAATGTATCAACGTCATTGTTACATTTGAAACTACAATGAATCGAGTTGATTCTCGTTTATTAAAGGTATGTTTACATTTTGAATTGAGTTGGTTTCTGTTTAATAATTACATAATATAGGTCGTAGTTATGTAAGTGGTATTATAGGTAGGTATGTTTTATTTAAAACTGTGTTGTCTAAATGAAGCATATTTGAATATCGATAACATACAGATTTCCAATTGTTTGCATACTTCAATGGAACTTACATGTACAATTGTATCTATAGTCTCCAATGAGTGCTTTGTTGGTTTATATTGTGATATAGTAATATGAGTATCTAAGAGTGGATATCCGGCCTAAGAAAATTCGGCTCAATTGGCTATTTTAAAATTAATATTTATAACCAGGGTTTGCATTTGAAAAAAAATTTATTTTATACATTCAATTAAATTTTCTAACACACTGTTTTCTGCAAAAAATAATTCAACCAACTGCATTATTAATAATAAAATGTATTATTTTAATGGCAATAATATCATAGAATATACTTAGTTATGTAGCCTGACAGGCCGTCTTCGCTCATAATCGTTTTTCATATACAATAATTAATATCATTGAATTAAAATTTAACACATCCATGAAAGTGATCCACTCAACACCTACTGTACAGCAAAGCGGTAATCGTTAATCTCAAAATCCCCGTATGACCAACTCCCGGAGTTAGACTTCTACTTTTTTAAATTAGTCTATCTTTTTCCTAGAGGTCTAATTTATCGTTGCCCCAAATTTAATCGCAATCGGTTGAACGGTTTGGAAATTAAAAAAAAAATTATTTGATTTAAATAATGTCAAAATGTAATATTAAGTTAAAGAATATTACCTCAAACAAATTGAACATTTTTAACGATAAATACTAATAATAATATAATAAGTTCATTGTTCAGCCACCAAAAATTACTAAAGGACACCATCAAAAGAATAAAACTTACGGTCGTGAAGAGCTTTTATCGTTTACACGTGTGTGTGTAGACTAGATTATATTTTAAAAAATAATTGATTATCAACACTTCTCAAATGTATGTAATCACAAAATAATCTCTATCAATACTCATAGAAAACGAAATTATATGAATTTATACTGTTTATATAGATTTTTAAAATATTTTTTTTTTGCGATATAATGAGTTTTAGGTTTCTTATTAAAAATAATGTATTTCTTTCGAACAAAAGTGAAAGCTGTAATAAAAATAATAATATAAATTATCAATCGTATCTAGTATCTACGTACAATATGACGTAAAGCACACACAGTTTGACAGTTAAAAAATGATTAAAATATTTATTAGACACTATTCTTTATGCAAACATAACTACAATCAAATATTAACAAATGAACGTCTTATACGTCGTATAACTGCCACTCACAAACATAACCGTCAAGAGAGAGTCTTTGTTGGCCGTTACCATCACAAGGACTGTACTCATATAGACCAATCAAAGTGGCGTGAATTTGTTTTTCAAAACGTTATGACCGTCGATTGTTGAATAGGTAATCATTTCGACTGAAATGTGGAAAACCTTTAAAAAAGACATAGGAAAGGTATATGTGAATATACACGACGATATCGTCAGAATTATGACGTTAATATTTTGATGATTGCGATAACAATTTTTTATGATAGGTAGTTAGTGAAAATATTGAATTCTACTGTTAGTACTACATACTATATAGTTAATTAACCTGCAGCAAATGTTAAAAATCACTCAATAAGAGTAAACTCATTATCGTATTTGGGCGTAACCTAACCGGTATATGTACCTATTATATTTATTTTTAGTGCGTAATAAGTGCGTTGGTGAATACGATCCCCCAAAAAATAGGTCTCTTAATAAATTATTAACATTATTAGTATCTCCAATTTTAAATTGTCGTTTAATAACCGTTAGTTTAAGTTTATCAGGAAATGTACCTGTTTTTAAACTTAGATTATATATATATGTTAAAGGGTAAATTTTATTCTCTGATATAGATTTTAATACTTTTACTGAAACTCCATCATAATCTGTAGCCAATATCATCTTTTAGATTTGATATAATTTATAGAATTTTGTGAGAATTAATTTTTTCTTCAAAACAAATCAAATGATTCACTTGTTTATTTCAACATAAATTAAATTTGATTGTTTAATTTTATTAGTTTAGTTACTACCAATATAAGTAAAAATTTTACTAAACACGTCTGACTAGATCTTTTAATGAAAATATATTTTCCTTATTATTCTTTGTTAATTCAATTTTGTCTTCATTTCTTTTTTTTAAATTTGGGATATCTTTTATCACTTTCCAAGTTAATTGTGAGCTATAAGAGATCTCATTAATTTTTTTTTTATAAAAATTAATTTTGGCATTTCTTAACATTTTAGTAAAATTATTTTTATATTTGATATAGTATGAACGCATTTATCATTATTTGGGTGTTAACTGTTTGAGATAAAGTATTTTTTCGGTGAACCGAAAATAACAAACCCGTTGACATTCATTCCTTTAATTGTTTATTTTTTGAATTAAAAGTTTTTATTGTTGTTGAACTATTTATAGTATGAATAATTTGATAAATGGAACTGTCACAACATTGAACATTTGTTAACATTCTCGTCATATATATCTGTCTAGGTTTCATTTATTAAAATCTCATTTAACTTATTATAATTTATCATTTTATGTACATTATTATTATCTAACAATTTGCTATACATTTTTATAGCCAATACTGTAGAATAATTATCAGATATATTTGTTTGTATGATTTCAGTTTCAATTTTATTATTAACTTAATTATTATATTTTTTTACAAATGTGGTATGGTCTATACACAAGTGTGCACATCCTAGAGGTGTTCTTGTATAAACATTAATGAATGATCCAAAACCAAATACTAATAATAAGTTCAGCATAAAATACCAAAGTTACTCTTATCTTCTATTCCACGGGTTCCGAGTGTTAAGAAAAAAAAATGTACAAAAAATGATATCGATAATTCACTTCACTCAAAATTCGAAACGGTTGCAGAACTACGAAATGCTACGTAACTATAGTAAATCAAAATGTCATAACAGCATGCCATACAAAAATAAATAAAATATAATTTAATAATAACAAAATATCAAAACCAATAATTATTATATTAGTTATAACGGCTTTTTGTTTTGTTTACCTATTTCTTACAAAATGTAATTAATGAAACGAATGTATATTTTCAATCACTTACATAATTGACAAAAAACCAATGGTTAATATTCGGTCATCGAGAAAAAATTGTTTTAATTTTATTATATAATTTACAACAATAAACGATTATCTTGGAACTGACGTTATTGTCTGGTAGATTATGTGAATAACCAAACAACTTGGTTACTAATGTTAATGATCGGTCACTGGCGTAAATGTTAAAATATCGTCATTGACGTAGCATATATAGGTATACACTATATATTATACAGTTTAAGTCTCAAAAGTCCAGTATCGCCTTTAGTATCTCTTTGGCAAATCAATATATATATATTTATTATTTAGTAAACTTGGTGTATCCATTAGTTTCAACAATTAGTTAAATATACTTATACATGGTAAACAAAAACAAAAAAAAAATGTATAAATACATATAATCATAACATAATTAAAATATAACTTTACAATACTACAATTTAGTTACTACAACAAAAGATAAAAAGACAACTACTTTATATTTTAAAACCAGCCTGGTGAAATAAGTTTAGTGTAGACAAA
This sequence comes from Pentalonia nigronervosa, assembly GCA_014851325.1. Classification (NCBI taxonomy): domain Eukaryota; kingdom Metazoa; phylum Arthropoda; class Insecta; order Hemiptera; family Aphididae; genus Pentalonia; species Pentalonia nigronervosa. The sequence goes on along the minus strand of JACXSJ010001291.1, from coordinate 3,831 downwards.
ATAACAGAGTCAGAGTTGCAGGAAAGAATAAACTGGAAGTTGGCTGGTATATTTAGGGAGCCGATTAAGGTGAGTAGACTTCTACGTTGGGAGAAAATAAATGGACAATCAAAAAGTATGTGTGTAATATCGCAAATAGTGAGAGATGTATGACGGGTGTAAAGAGGGGAATCGTTTAGTCCTAGTTTGAACGAGTGCGAGGGAAAATCGATTTATTTAAATGCAATTTTTTTTTAGGCAATAAGTTTTTTTTTAAATTTCCAAGATAGCTAAATTGTATCACATTTTATAAAATAATAATAATAAAAAAAAAATTAATTGAGTGAAAATCGACCAAGTTAGTGCAAATTAAAATGTCGATTTTCCAAGAATAATAGGTACCTATAATAGTTATGTTAGCAAAACACTAACTTAATTTAATTTCAATTGAAACACAAATTTCTTATGACAATCCGTAAATATCTAATAATGAGTGAAATTTTCAAGTTATGATTAAAGAAATTCAATATTTGGTTACTGGTATTTTATCTGCCGAAAATCAAAATTCGCAATAATTCAAAAACTGTTGTTTTACATTTCAGTAATGAAATATCCATTTCAAACAGTAGTCTTACAAAACATACCTAATTAAAGTTTTGATCTTAATAGAAATAATAATATATAATATGTTTTATCGTTTACTGAACAGCGAACCTGGTTCTTTATTTTTAAGTGTTTTAATTATCGCGAAGTGAACCTAAAATTAAGAAATGGGACGAATAGCTGTGGCCTAAAATTATCTTATACAAGTATAAATGTGATTAAAAAAATAATACGCAATTTTATAAATTATAATTTAAATTATTTATTCGTGTTTTATTTTTAATCGGGTCGATTTTTACTCAATATAAATATTCTTCTGAACTGTTTTAAAAAATATGATAAAAAAATGATCATATTGATAATGTACAAAACCTGTAAAAATTGTATAAAAAATGTTGAAATAAATTTGAATCATATGCCATTCAATTAAAATATTTACACTTATTACTGTAAAAAAAAAAACCAGATTCAAACTTATTGATTGGAAATGAAGATATTTAGGGTGATATGGGACTTTTGTACAACTGTAGGTTTATATATAATAGGCATGTTAGTCAAATCAGGGATTTTACTATACGCCTAGGCAAATAGCCAACGAGTTTAATTTGTATACGATTTTATTATTCACCTAGTCATTTAGTTAAATGCCTAGTAATTTAATGTTTTGTTATTTAATTTTAAAAATGCCTATTTAAAGTCAGGCAAATAATAACAATGGAACGTTTTTGTATAATTTAAAAGCTTTAAATATATTTCCTTATTAATTATCTTATTAGTTATTAATTATTGCTATCTATACTTATACTTATTATTATATAAAGAGATAAAGTTTGTAAGGTTGTAGGATGTAATCTTTGGATCTACTGAGCCGATTTTGAAAATTATTTTACCAATAGAAAGCCACATTTTTTGGGAGTATTATAGGTTATATATTAACCTATATTAGTCCCATAAAGTTAGTAAATAATAATTTATTAATAATTAATATAAATGTGTAAATTGTACACATATATGCGGCGCGGTAACCCGCGGGTTTCCAGCTACCAGCAATCTGACCTTTTGTCCGTCAAATTATGTGTTTGATATCTGCGTGTAGATATCAGTTGTTCCTAGAAATTTATCGATAAAAATAATCTTGTGCATCGCACGTACACCAAAAATATGGAAACCAAATATTCGTATTAATAATTTTTAATAATACAAATTTAAATGATAAAATACATACCGTTGACATAATAAGCCAATACATATACTTATTTTAAAATGTTATTTATCACATTTAATTCACACTCTTTCTCTAAGAAATCGTCTGACACGCAGACATTCGGTTGTTAAAAATAATGCTATTAGTGTTATTAGTAGTATAGTACTGTTGGTATTGTTGATATTATCTGAACTAATATATAAAGCTAAAGCGAATTTTTTGTGTAAAGTAAACTTGATAATTATCAGCTCAATATTGATCGGATTTTTATTGTGTGTTCTTTGTGTTTATAAATTATATAAAAATAAATATCTATCTATCTGTCCTTTATGCATTCTTAAACCGTTCAACCGATTGCGATTAAATTTGGGACAACGATAAATTAGACCTCTAGGAAAAAGATAGACTAATTTAAAAAAGTAGAAGTCCAACTCCGGGAGTTGGTCACACGAAAATTTTGAGATTTACGATGGAAATATTTGTTTATAAATTGTTGCTATTGGTAATCATAGTCGTTATTGGTTTGTATAATCTCTGTTTATTCATGAGGTTGTCAATGGTTACATATTTTATAACTATTATAATATTAGTAAAAATATATGATATACACATTTTGGCAAATAAATTTATAGAAAAAGACAAATCTTTGGCATAGGTAACCGTCGAAATGTTTTTCACGTACCTACGTAATTCTGATTTTTATTCACTTACGTACTTCTCGGGGTCCGCAATCCACCGCAGATGGATTGCCTACCTAATAATTTACTACTCACATGTTGCCCGCGATCCAATGCAGTGGATTGCCTACCTAGGTGGTTTAGATGCATGTAAATCACTTAAGGTTAATCTTAATTTAATATTTGGTTCAGGCAACGCTGGGCAGGACAGCTAGTGGCTTATAAAATCAACCTTTTATTAGAATCAAAAAATAAATAACTAACTCAAATCATATTATAATTATAATGGTTATAATATATTTTTCAGTATAATCATTGTGTCCAGAATTTTGTATCACTTTAATCGCTTTTATTTGACTTTAAAAAATAAAAACCAAAGATGATTATAATCGTAATATATATTTTATTTTACATACACACATTTTAGATTTTAATTGATTAAGTTTTACCTACTTTTGGAGCGTTTCCCAATAAATAATTAACCGATTTGCAGAATTTGAAAAGTTTTAATGAAAAATCATAAAAGAAGTAATCGTGGACAATCGACAAACGAGGAAATAACTATTATTAATAAAAGAAAAAACTAGAACTGTCGTAAATAAACTAATAGACGCAATTCTAAAGCGTGTAATTGTTCGGCCCTTTTGAGGAGGCTTAATGCGCACACACTAGGTGAAGGGGATATCGCTTAGTGACCTGTGAGCCGAGTCGCGTGATTCTCATCAGTGAATGTCGACTGAATTCACAGGTTTTTTACAATATAATAATACAATAAATGAGAAAAAAGGGACTAAATTAAATATTGTTTGTAACGATATTACTTAATATATTTTAACTTTATATATTATTATTTACATAAACGCCTATACATTAAACTCAAAATAATACGTAGTGCGATCATGCACATGGTGATAATAATAATAATAATAATAAAGATAATTATGCACATCGTATAGCTGCATTGGGATTGCGGTTACCTGCAGCAGTCGTCTACGACAAATTACACTCAAACGTAGCATAATAATATACAGAATCGCTAGGCACCACACAAATAGGTCCGTCAGTTTGGCATCCCCAATTTAAAATTTCGTAGTCAAACCAAACTATTAAATTAGTAACCAATTCGTAATAATTTGCAACCGCAAAATCAAAATATGTAACCTAAGTCTTAACCATAGGCGTGCGCACGGGAGGGGCAGGGTGGGCAGCTGCCCCTCCTGCGAGCTGAAGTTTTCTTCCAAATATTGTTTTTAAAAAACATAATATTATAATAATATAATTTTTATATAAAATACTTCCATGACTAATATTAATTGAACTAACTAATAAAGTAATAACCAAAATAATATTTAACTATATACTATAAAA
>JACXSJ010001290.1:56268-101742 GCA_014851325.1 Pentalonia nigronervosa | reverse complement strand
ATAAAATATTTTAAACGTGAATGTTTATTTTATTTCTTTGTAATAGGTTAAATTTTAAATTATTCCACGTTAAAGCTAAAAATGTTATCATTTTTAACTATAGTTTGATATTTTATTTCGAGATTATTAAGGTTCTATTTTTATAGGCTTATTTAAAAAATAATGCGTAGTTGATAAAAATGCTTAGAATAAGCCCTGGGCCAGAGTTCCAAAGTTTGCGTTAATGTAAATTAAATTACGATTTACATTATCATTGCTCATAAGATCCTGTGCTTTTTCAATTGACATAGAACCATCTTTGTTTAAACCCATAATAATAGTTTCCAAAATTTCAAAATATTCACAAAAAATAAGTAGCAGCTTTTAACCATATACCTGATCTTGTCAATACTAGTTGTGGTGGTAGAGGAATATTAGGTGACATTTCCTTGAAATATTGAACACGTGATGGACATTTCAAAAATATTTTTTTGATGTTTAATATTAATTGATCTGCTTCTGGGAAGTGTTTTCGAATCTCTTCCGCAATTCTATGTAATTTATAGACCTAACAACTTACATGTTCCATTTTGGAATACAGAATTTTTATGTCTGCCAGCTTTCATCATATTAGGAGCGGCATCATTTAAGAAAAACAAAATATTGTCATGCTTTATTCCTCGGGCCCATAAAATATGTAGAGAGGTATCTAATAATTTGGCGATGGTAGTATGGTTAGCTTTTTCTAAAATTTCTGAATTGAGCAAAAATATTTTTCCCGACTTCCAATGTACCGACAATTACGTTTGCCAAATACCGTCCTACTGAATCTGTGGTTTCGTCTATAGAAACCCATAGCTTTTGGTTTTCGCAATAACTTCTTATTTTGTTAATACAATTTTTATAATATTCAGCAACATAGGTTTTCCTTAGCGTTGATTCATCAACTATACTTTTGTGCGTGTATTTTTCCAAAAATGTACGGAATAATCCATTTGATATTTTGTGTACAGAAATACTTTCGGCTAATGAAAAAGCTTGACATAAACCGTAATTAAAAGTAGATTTTTTTGACGACGTAATAAGAAAACTTTGACTTTATTTTAAATGTTTATGCTCTATACCATTTTTATGTTTTATACGGAAATGTGTTGTTAAATATTGATTTTTTCCGAGGCTACCTTTACTTCGCATACTTTACAATAAAAAACTATGTCATCGGAAGAAAAAATATCGTGGCCGAATTCCGACACAAATGTACGCAGACGAGCACTAACCGACGTTTTAATTTTTGGCATTTCAAAAATATTATGAAAAAATAATAAAATTTAGGTATATTATTCACTATAACACGACAACGGCGCGACGACTATAATCGGCGAGATAAAATCAGATGGGTACTAATCTTAGTCAGTGGTAATTTCCAAGTTTTAAGTTATCGGCATAATGGTCAACAAGAAATGATAAGAACGGAGTAAACTAGTGTAAAATCAGTAAAAATGACTAAAAATGTGAGGAAATAACCTAAAATTGTCAAAAAATGACTTAAAAAATAATAAACAAAAAAAAAAAATGCAAAAAATACAAAATAAAAATTAGTTATTCAGATTCACATGCTAATGAAACACATTTGTGGCCTGAAGAAAATTGTCTAAAAAGTTCCCAAAAAAATGCAAAATGCATCAACTTCCGATCCTTAGTGATAACTTAGTAGTACAGTAGGTATTGAAGCGCCCGTTGAAAAAATAATATGAACTTATAATTTAATAAATATTAGCATTATATTATTACCTAATAACTACTGGACAGCAAAAAATAAAATGTGAAACTATTAGGAAATGAAATTGAAATAAGTATAAAATGGTAGGTAAATGGGTACAGCTCTGCTGTACAATATTACAGTACCTGCCGAGTGGGTCACTAATAATGGATGTGTTCAATTTTAATTCATTGATGTATAATCATTGTATAAAAAAAACGATTCTGAGCGAAGACAGTCTGTCAGCCTACATTACTAAGTAATATCATTTAATATTATTAATTTTTTATTATTACTATTAAAGTAATTCATTTTACTATTAATAATACAATGGGTTAAATCAATTTCTGCCGAAAACATTGAATTTAAAATTTGAAAATGTGATTGAGTGTACAAAATATAATAATATACCTACTTTTAAAGTTTCAAGAACACATGAAAAATATTTTTTAATTACAAGAAAATAACTAACATTATTATTCTTCATTTAAATATCTAATTTCGTAATAATTTAAACTAAAAATGTCGATAAAAATCAACCACATAAATATATTAGAAGATTTTTTGGTTAGAATAATTACTATTTCGAAGAAACCTTGTTTTAAACTTTCAATCATTAGCTACAAAAATTTAACATTTTATACATTTTTAAGTACAAAATAATTTGTACAATTTCGAGATTTTGATGAATTTTCTCAAAAATTTAATTATAAATGTTTAAAAAAAACCATGCCTATATATATTTTTTAAATTTTTAAATTGCTATTTGAATAACGTATGAGAAACCTTTAATTAAATTTTCGAGTCTTTTAACCCAACCGTTATTTTTTTATCATTTTTAGAAAAAAATCAAAAATGTCTTACGCCTAAAATTAGTTCAAAAAGTTTTATGAAGATTTTATTTAGATCATTTAAATGGTTTGTGCATGATGAGCATTCATCGTGAAAGAGGATTAAACAATAATTTTTATTCAAGATGTTGTTAATATTTTTAGAATAAAGCAAAGAAATTTGCAGTTCTTATTTATCAATGCCGAATAAAAATACATTTGACTATATATTTTTTTTAGCCTGTACTTATTGAAATATATTTTAATTAACTATTACATACCATAAACAAATAACAATAGCATATTTATACCTATATTGAAATAACATTAAATCTTTATTTAGCTTCAATATAAGAACTTTTTTATTTTGCCCCTCCCCCCCCCCTATAAATACCTATTAGCTCCCATGATAGTAAGTATTTATTTTTAGTAATAACAACAACTGCACTGGTAATTACAAATATTACAGTGAATACCTTTAATGGGTTATTGGTGCTACAGGGTACGGGTGAAATATTAAACTATAGCCTCTTAAAGAATTCAAAGTTCGTCACGCCACTGGGTTGGGCATAGTCTATACGTGTAATCGTATTCCCAGTTAGGAATTTCCCACCCATCACCCTTCCACAACGAGCTATAATTTTTATAACTAATTGAAAAACATTTTTTACCCATGTTGATAGTTATATTATACCGTAATACCAAATCCAATAAATAATAAAACTTTTTGGTTGTAAATACGTTTACGTTTATACTGTTGTTTTTACGCAGGTCATTAACCTTAACGGCAACTAGAAAATATTGTATAAAACCGGTTTTTTTATATAATTATTATTACACTGCACTGCATAGTGTGCATGAATACACTGCAATGTAATGTTAGGTAACAGTCTTGTTTCAAAACATATTTTAATCAAAATTTTCGCAAATCAACGGTGGACGGCGACTTATGCCTGTCAATATATGGAATCCCATTTAAAAAAATAAAGGTCAAATAGGTAAATATCGCATTTTGGACAAAATATGGATTAAATTAATTTTATTATATAAAGAACTAATTTTAATTAAATATTGTTAACTTGGAATTCTTTAGAATTCTTGATTGCTAAAAATGTTTCTATTCCCTTGAACTACCAGTTATAGAGCTATGATTACAAATCTTAGTATTCCAGTTAAGAACCTTTTAAAGGTAACCAAGCTTTTACAATTTGACAATTTCTTGATATATAAATAAATTCATAAGTATCAACAATTTATTCGTAAAATTGTAAATAAAGTAATTACGAATATTTGAATATTTTAGTTTTTTATTAGACACGATAAACATTTTAAAATATTTTTTTATTAATTATTACCAATTCTAAGATTGGAATCATAAAACCCATAAATAAATTACCAGTAATGTGTGTTAACCAATTTACTATTTTCTCACAAGTTACAAACTTCAATTTTGATACTTAAATGTTAAGTCTCACAAATAAATTAAAACCATTTGAATTATAAATTAGATTATGCACAATAAAACTTCAACTCAAAGTTTATTTTTTTGAAAAGTTGAGTATGTTTTTGCAGAATAAAATATAGCGACTATTAAGTATACAGAATATTAAATATTTCAATATTTAAATTTTGAATTGTTAAATTTTTACTGTAAATTATATAAAACAAATTTTGAAGTCTGAAAAAAATAACATATTTACAAATATTTCAAAATTAATTTTAATAAATTCATTAACTTATATTAACAAATATTAACAGTTCGGAGAGACATATATTTAATAAAACATTATGATTTTAATAACAATAATAATTATAAATGAAAAAGGAATTTGTTTATAAATAAATCGTGATGAGACAATAAAAAAAAATGTAAATATGCCTCATTTGATTTACACAAAAACATTAAAATTTAAATAAATAATAAAATATGAATTTCCTTCTTTTTTTTTTTTAATAAGGATCACTAAAATATAAATTAACTGTTATAAATATATATATATTTATAATATAAGCATAAATATATGTATTTATAATATATACATAATATACTTGATTATTGAAAATATTGTGCTATAAAAAAGAAAACAGAAAAATCGTTATCATAATTGATAATGTGTTGGTATAAATATCCCAAATAATTTTTTTAGAACTAAAATAAAATATATCTCATATTTATAAAGTAGCCAATGACCTACTGTAACATCTTACAACAAATGTAAGCTATTTATTTATGTACAAAAAGTCATATGACATGACAATAATGTGTAGTCTGTTTTATACTGACACTTTGGTCTGAGGTTTTCCTTCCATATTTAGACAGGTAAGGACAGTCGTTTTCCTTTTAAAACTGTAAAATAAAATAGTAATAATTTAAAATAAATAAAACATAATAAGATTTATATAAACAATAAATATGAATACATTTTAGTTATATTTACCTTTAGTTATATAGAGATAAAAGAAGTCGCAATATAAGATGGTTTGCACAATTCCAGCAATAATTACAATCATATCAAGAAAATCTTCAGTATAATAACGGTAAATCCAATTCAATATATATAGTGCTCTGTAAGAGCCCAGTGCAAACAAATAATGAGAAGTTATAGTCTCGGCTTCGCCTGTTCTAGATACCATAAACAATTGTGGCATAATTGCTACTGCTTCCAAATAAATACTGTATGTCCACAAAATCTAAATAAAATAACATTTGTAATTTGTATACACAAGTTGTATTGATATTTAAAAACTAACCTCCATCACAGTGTAAACATGAACAATGATAAATGATAAAACCAACGATGGAATGATTAAGTACAAAATTCTGAAAAAAAAATGTATATATTTTAGATATATTATGTATAAAAATAATGAGCTTATTTAAATTAACCATATTAAATACCTAAAGCTATCATGGTTATGGTCGTATGTTGGCTTAAATTTATAGAACATTAAGTATAATGTTCCATATGACGCTGATAAAAACACTATTTTCATAAAACTGTTATATACAGATACAAAACTTGTGAACAAATCTAGATACCTAGTCGTATAAACAATTGCAAAGAGTATTTGAGATTTTCCTGAAATACCTGTAATAAAAAAAAAATACGTTAATATATTGGGTTATATTTATTTTAACTGAAAATATCTAAACAAATATCGTTTGCAAAAATAAAACTAAATAAATAGGTAGGTATTTATTTAGACACTGGTCACATTTAATACTTGTTCAAGCCATTTAAAATAATACACATTACAATGCACATGTAATGTTTCTAATCGATTTACAATACATAAGGTGGTTTGATCAAATGTATTCTTCATGGTCATATTTTAAACACAATGTTTCGTGTACTTATCTATAATAAATAATAATATTAACATAATTTATAATTCAAATACATAAATTAAAATATAAAATGCAGGTATGTTAAATAAAAAAGAGAAAAAACAGAGATAAAGGTTGTAAGTAGACAATTTAATGGCAATGATAATTTCAACAAGCATCAAAATGCATTTATAAGGACTCTCGAGTAATAACTGATGCAAATATTAATTGTACGTTTATATATTTTTTTGTAATAAGACTATCGAAGACAATAAGCAAAACTCATTTGTATCATCCCTCGGGTCTTATAGATAGTACAGGTACCATTAATGTTGGTCATTGGAGGCTGCAAACTCGGTCATAGACTCCAGACCTGCATGCTGCACACCCAGACACGCGTGCATCACTAGTCAGATAGGCTGAATATTATCGGTCTGCTAGAAATGAGTTACAAACATAAACCGGTGTGAAAATAATATAGATACACTGAGACCTAGTCACTGATATTATAGTGTAAAGATCTCGTTGTATTTTATTTGTCCACTGGTTTGTGTTGATGAATTTCCAATTGGTCACTGTGGATGGACGACCAGTGTCTAAGTATCAATAAATAACATTATCGTAGTGAGTTACCGGCGCAAGATCGGGTCTTCCATATCTTGACGAGCAACAACAGAATGGCCAGTAGATGTGACAGGTCACCAATAAGTCTGAATATGTTCATCTCAGTTCTTTGCTGGCGGCGGTGGGCACCGTCTCCAAAAACTCGAACGGTGACGAATCGTTACAGGTCTACACGAGTGTGTAGGCAGTGCGCTCACTACCACTCGACGTTGGTGGGACCTGACCGGGTGGTCTCAGACGCCGTCTCAGAACGGTCGGCTACTTCTCAGAAAACACGATTTTTTGGACGTGTACAAACGATTGATTGTGGAAAGGGGCGGGAAATTAATAAGGTATCTCTTTTGATAAACGAAGAAAACGTTAATGACGTGTAACCGTGTACCGTAAACGTTTTTAAAATTGTAAAACTGTGACGAGTATTAAAATAATAATAATAATAAAGGAAATATATGTACTGAAAATGCAATAAGCGACGAGATAACACGGTGGCGGCTATGGCGGAATGACGTGGCCGGCGTATTTTTTCATAGTCAATTGATACTGAAAAATCCTAGAACGTATGATGTACCCACTGAACACTGAACGGCTAACACATATATGTGTATTGTATATCATCATTAAATTGTTGTGTGGTACAAACGTGTGAGCGTCGTCGTGCGTCGACGCACCGTAGTTGCCTGCGTGCCGGCAAATGGTCCATTGCAGCCAGCTACACAATGTCATTTTTGCGTAAATCCCGCTTGCGGACCACACTGTGTCTCGTTTCAGCGCGGCCGCGCTATCATGACTAAATAAGCAAATTAAATCAACGTGATAACAGATAAACAGAACGATAATCATAATTCATAATCCTACTGGCTATATAGTGATTACTATCACAGACATCCGACTTCTGGCATACAAGCATTAAAGAATAAAACTTACCCGTTCTAAGTTACTATGTAGTTAGTAGTTACAAATTAAAATACATTAGACCAGCCACAAATAATAATACAGTCTACAGAATTTAAAACTTTAAAGGCTTATTCAGACTTTACGATATAACTACTCAAATTTTACTTTTTAGTCTTGCAAATTAATATAAAACTGTCGTGTTCGTTTAAAACGATGAAAATTGAATCGGATTTTTTGCCTGAAAAACAATGTATCGTTATCGATATTGGAACCAAGTACACAAAGTGAGTGTGAATTGATTCTAAATTCAATCAGTCCTTGTGTTTAAGATACACTAATATGACAAACATTCTATTACAAATATAACATAACTCAAATTATTGTTACTAAAATTTTAAACACACGTTTGTATCCCACTCTAAAACAAATGCATTTTACCGCCCCCCTAATGATTTTTAATTTTTAAAATTTCAGCTTTGTGAACTGACCTATAGGGAAAAAATTAAAATATAACATGTAGTCGTTTCCTATTCCCACCTAAAAATGCATTTTAGCCCACTCTCCCCCCTCATGTTAGTTGTATATAATACTTCACATAACCTAGTTAAGTATGTATTGCATGAACTGTTATTTTTCAGATTTGGATTTGCTACTGAACATTCACCTAGATGTATTATACCTACTTGTTGTGAAATAGATGGTTTATCTATTCCTGACATATATAAATGTAAAGATGTACAAACACTTACATTAGCTTTAACAAATTTCATTCATATGTTATTTTACAAGTAAAATATATATACATTTTTTTAACAATATTTGTCTATTATAAACCAGAAGCAAGATAAAATTATTTTGCCTTTTCTAGATATGCGCTAGTGGCACCTAAAGATAAAAAAGTAATAATTGTTGAATCATTATTATCACCAACAAAATTTAAAGAAATACTTGCTAAAGTGTTGTTTATTACTTTTGAAGTAAGTTACTATAATTTATAACATAATAGCATAACACAATATGATATTTTAATGCAGGTTACATCTCTATGCTTTGTCCCATCACATTGTGCATCCTTATTCACACTTGGAATTTCCACTGGTCTAGTACTTGATGTAGGATACAAAGAAGCTATTCTCATACCAGTATGTGAAGGAGTACCCGTTCTACGTCTATGGCAAGCAATGTCATTGGCAGGACAAGTGGTAGAAAATCAAATCAAAACTCGAATTGATATAGGTCAATTATCTCCTGATGAATCGATAGACAGTATTGCTGAAGATATTAAAGGTATCGGATAAACATTTTTTTTATTTATTTTATATTTTGTATTAATCTATATTTTGTTTCCAGCTAGAAGTTGTTTTGTGACTACATTGAAACGTAGTAAAATTCTAGCCACAGGTCAAAGTGTTGAACCAAAAACTTCTGATGTTGAATATCATATAAATGGAGAAAGATCCATAACAATATCCGGAGATGTTAGAGAAACAGTGCATGATGTATTATTTGAAGAAAATATTGATGAAATGTCTATTACTACCATGATACTTGAAACTATAATTAATGTTTGTAAATTATATTTTTATCTTATGACAAATTTGTTTTATAATATAATGTAATTATTTTTAATTGCAGAGTAATGTGGATATGCGATTAAAACTTGCCGAGAATATTGTTCTAATAGGTGGCACAGTGATGTCCAAAGGTTTTATGTCAAGATTAAAAGAAGAACTTGTAGAAAAGCTTAAGTCTTCAAAGTATAACAATTTAAAAATCACAAAATTCAAATTTCATGTAGCACCTGCTTATGAAAATTACATTGCGTGGCTTGGAGGTAAATAAATAAGCATGCTTTAAACAATTAATCATTATATTATGATTCTTTTTAATAGGTTCAATATTTGGAAGTACAAATAATTTGAACATACTTTCACAAACAAGGGAAAATTATATAAATGAAAATTATGTTCCAGACTGGCCCACAACTTTCACGAGGAAAAAAATTGAATAAATAATAACTGCACATTTTTTTATATTAATAAATATGTATTTTATTTTATTTTTGTTATAAACTTAAGTTTCTTATAATTAATGTTAGAAACATAAAATACTTAAAAAAAATTAGATAACTGAGATTTTTTAATCACTGTATAGTGATTAGCAGGGCTAGGATTTGTATGCAACAGCATATTTTTTTGGCGACTTCTAATTATTGATTTTATTAGTAATGTCCACGAATCACCTCATAATGAGATAAATGGCGGTGTTTTTATTTTGCATGTTTTTGCATATTTTTGATAAAGTGCATATAAATGCATATATTGAATAAAATGAATATTATTGCATATTTCGATTATAAGAACACGTAAAATACATGTTTTATAGTATATTTTGTAATTAATATAATTTAATGTTAATATTTCGTATTTAATTTTAGCTCTGCTGATTAAAGTATAAAACTTGGTTTTTTTGTCAAACACAAATTTTATTTTTATAAATACAATCCTATGGTACAATAGGTATGCGATTAAAGATTGAATAGTTTGACGGAGAAAGATAAACACAATTAATAAAAGTATGTCGGTCAATATAAAATCTAAGATAAAATATAATTTGTCCGGTATTAGTGTATTACACACAATCCCATGTAGTAGTATAGTACAGACCATTCAGCTGTCCGCGCATCACCGTTTATTAGACTATTGTGTAAAATTATTGTGATTTTTATTTTAAAAATGCCGAAAGTCAAAAATGAAAGTGTCAAATTACGACAATTTGTTGTAGAATTTTCTAGCAATGTTTTTAAAACCGACGGTAAAGTACTGTATTGTATAATTTGTGATCAGCCGGTACCTACTACAAAACGATTTCAAGTACTTCAGCATTTAAACACAAATAAACACAAAAAACATAATAATTTAGTAAAGAAATCGAAACAAACATTTATTGAAAATACATTTGAAAATCAAAATAAACAACAATCGTTTGCTCTTGATTTATGCCAAGCTATGCTTGAGTCTGATATACCTCTTTGGAAATTAAACCACCCGTCGTTCAAAAGTTTTTTAGAAAAATATACTGAAAAATTTGTTCCTGATCAGTCAACAATACGTAAAAATTACGTTTCTACCATTTATGAAAACACTATTTCACGTATTCGTCTAGAAATTGGTGATGGACCGATCTGGGTCTCACTAGATGAGACAACAGATATTGACGGTCGTTTTGTATACAATGTTATTATCGGTCTTCTTCACGACAAATATTATTCAGAGCCATGGCTATTAATGAGCGAGGAACTTTTTAAATGTAATTTTCAAACTGTTAGTAAATTATTTAACAATGCCATGCAATTATTATGGCCGTCTCCGGAGTCAAGTATGAAAATGTTCTTTTGTTTGTAACCGACGCTGCACCATATATGGTGAAAGCAGCTGACTCTTTAACTGTGCTATTTCCGAATCTGATACATTTAACATGTTTAGCCCATGGAATTCATAGAGTTTGCGAGACTATAAGAGCCGAATACACTACAGTTGATAAAATGATAGCCCATGTAAAAAAAATATTTCTAAAAGCTCCAAACCGAACACATAAATTACATGAAATGTTTCCAAATTTGTCTTTACCTCCAAAACCAGTGTTTTGACACGATGGGCAATGTGGTTGACTGCAGTAACGTACTATGTAGATAATTTTAATTCAATTAAATCAGTGATCTCAGAATTAGATGACGAATCAGATTCGATAAAAAAAGCTAAAGAATTATTTGATAATCAAAATTTAAAAAATGATTTAGCTTATATTAAAAGTAATTTTGGCTTTTTATCCCAAGTCATAATTAAACTACAAAACAAGAATTTAACACTTCACTTAAGTCTACAGATTATAATAAACGCTAGGGATCGACTTCTTGAGTGTAACGGAAGAGTCGCAGATAAAGTTAAGAACAAATTATCCTTCATTTTACAAAGAAATAAAGGATTTAAAACTCTACAATCAATAAATAAAATATTAAATGGTGAATCGGATGAGGACAATTTCAGTTGTAACCTAACACCAGGAAAAATTTCTTTACTTAAATATGCGCCAACTACATCATGTGACGTTGAACGGAGCTTCAGTCAATACAAAGCCATTATACGATCCAATCGCCGATCATTCATTTTCGAAAATTTAAAAAAATATGTGGTCGTAGCATGTAACACACATAGTGAATGTGAATTATAAATTTTATTTCTAAATTATTTTTTTTATATTATATTAAGATTTAAGATAAACAGCCAACCACTGATGTATTTCAATAGATAAATATTTTTTTTTGTAACTATATTTATATTTTTGTGTTTATCTTATAAAAATTAAAAGGCATATTTTTGCATATTTTGGTAAATAAAATGCATATTTTACAATTTTTTATTGCATACAAATCCTAGCCCTGGTGATTAGTCACTAAATTTTAAAAATAGTTATGAACATTTATGAAAGGACGCCATACTATGCCAACATTGGGCATTTATTAGTCTTTCATTACTTAATCCTAAATGCTTGAAAATAATTTTTATAATACATTATTTTAAAACCAAATTTTTTTGATTAAATATAAAAAATATAAAAATAACCAAAAAATGTAAAAGTTTATTCAATATTAAAATCTGAGTCTAAAATATAGCATTCAGGTTTTAGAGTCAGTCATAAGACATACACAATGAGGACGGCAAACTTCTAAAGCCTTTTTTTTCTCATAGAACAGTTCTTTAACAGCCAAATTCAATTTGTTATTTGCAAAATTTGTTATTTTCAGACCCTTAAAAATGTTTATAATTAATTGTATTATATCCAAAATTGAAATATTTGAAGTCTTCTACAAATAAGGTATTAAACTCTAAAAATAAAATAATAAATTTCTCCATAATTCTGTACCTGCACAATAGTCCATTGTTTTTTATAAATAGTTACTGGCATAGAGTAAATCAAATCTTTTGGCACACCATATGAACCATCGGATATAACTCCCATTGAAACCCAGGTCCCATTAGAAGTACCAAACCACCAATCATGCATATGATCAACAGCCGCTTTCGCAGTTGACATAGTTGACAACTTCTTTCTTGCTTGAATGACTCCTGCTTCCCGAGTTTGAATAAACTAAAATTAAGTTAGTTATTATAATTAAGGACTTTATAATAAACTGTTGCAATGAAATTATTTTATTTTCATGGTCAACTATGAGTTTCAACCATATCTTTTTTTGTTTTCATTTATTTTATAAAACAATCGATATAATATTATAGGTACTAACATGATAACATTGTTTATACACAATAAGCACTGAGCATTAATAATATTAATATTATTACTAATATCATAATTAATACACATTTACTCGAATTCAATAATTTTTTTACCTTAATAAAATTATCTTCACGGAACTGTGTATCCTTTAAGATATCATATATACTTTTTGAGCTGTCATGTGATTGCACTGATGCATTAAAAACATCTGAGAAAAAAGTTGATGATTGATTACCCCAAATTGTAACATTTTTAATGTTGCTTACACATTGTCCAAGACACATAGCAATAGCAGATTGGGCTCTGAAATAGTGCAGTTTATTTTAAATTGAAAATTGTATGATAATTATTTAATATAATAATAAGTTATATACCGATTTTGATCTAGCCTTGTCATCGCAGTAAAGTTCTTCTTGGGTATGGAAGGAGCATGTAAAGAGCATATTAAAGCATTAGTGTTGGCTGGATTTCCAATCACCAAAACTTTAACATCTTTATTTGCATATCTGTCTAAAGTTTCACCTAGTAATTTGAATATCATCGCATTAGTTGACAGAAAGTCTATTTTTTCTTTACTCTCACAATTTGGCATTGCACCTAACAAGAAAGCAGCATCGACATTTTTAAATGCTGCTCCTAATTTGGTTGTTTTCTTATAACCTATATAATAACATAAAAAAATGTGTAGCAAGTACATTTCTATTTCAATATTTATAATTATGTTGAAATTTATCAAACCTTTAACTAGGGGTAAAGCTAAATCATCAATTTCCATGCAAACACCTTTAAGAACTTCCATTGCAGAAGGACTATCTATAAGATGTAAGATTACTTGTTGTTTTGTTCCAAATACTTCGCCATTGGCAATCTTGAATATCAAAGAGTAGGCAAGTTGACTAGCAGCATTTGTTACAACTACTCGGATTGGTCTAATTTTAGTCTAATAAAAAAAAAAAAAAAAAAATGTAACTATTATAAAACTATTGAAGTAGTAGTGTCAATTGATGCCTCCTTCTATCATGTCATCACGCATAATACATAAGTATTCTAAGTAAATATTAATAATTATTAAGTATATCAATAAAGAAAATTCAAAAAAAAGTTTTATTTAAATTTTAAAGCTTTATCAGATATCATTACTCATTAGCCTATTTTAATATAACTTAAAATTTTATAGGGATATTATATATATATATATTTTTTTTTTTGTCTTTTGCATTAATCCATTAATATTATTGTTTTAAAATAAAATCAATCTATAATGGTACCTAATACAATTATTTTGAATTGAAACAAAATATAAAATGATATTTTTAATTTACCTCTAATGAGTTGGCAATATTGATCAATTATGAAAATTAAAATAGCAAAAAGGTTTAAGTATACACTTATGTGATATATATATGAATAATGAATGTATCAACTGTGTTTATTGTACTAAATACCAATAACAATAGAGTAAAATAAAAAATTAGGATTGTATAATAATTTATACAAGCAAATGTTGTATGACTATTAATTATTATTGTTTATTAGATAATTTTAATTGGTATTGGATGAAAACAAAATATTAGTAAATTGTTAATGTTTTAAATAACAATAAAATAATTTGTATGTAAACATGTGTACTGTATAAGTAATAATTATTTAGATAATTATGTTAAAAAATTAAACTAATAATGATTTTAATTAATAGAAAATAATAATGCATTGTTTGAATAAAATAAAATTTGTTTTACATTAAATAAAATTAAATGGTACATTTTTTAATTTTAGTATTAATGAATGCATAAATATTAATGTTAGGTATACTTTAATTTGTATAGCAATTGATGAGTAACCACTTAATGTGATGACGGATTCCACAACTCCAGCAACAATTACAATCAGGTCATAAAAGCCTTCTTTACGATAACGCCAATACCAATTAGATATATACAACATTTTGTAAGAGCACAGAGCAAATAAATAATATGAAACTATAGATTCATCTTTGCTTGATCTTGGCTGCATAATCAATTGCGGTATAATTGCTACTGATTCCAAAATAATACTGAACGTCCATAAAATCTAGAATTCAAATTTATATTAGTAAATTTTTCACATATATATATTATTATTATTTATATTTATATATCAAAACACTAACCTCCATAATAGTAAATACATGTGAAATCATAAATGATAGAAACAATGCTGGTACAATGAAGTATATGATTCTAAAAACAAATATTTTAACTAATTTTGTGTAGATATAAGAATTAGTAGGAATAAAACATTAATTCTGTTGTTTATGATGGAAACCTTATGGATATTTTTAATTTGTACTTCAGTGTGTTTCAATCTTTTAAAAAGAATAGATTACTGTCAGTTACTAAATAATGTACAGTAAAATTAATTTCTATTTTCAATTTTGAAGTTTGAATATAATTATACTGTACAAATAATATGATTGAACAAATGACTTCCTATTTTGATTTTTACAACAATTTAATTTTAAGCAACTTTCCAAACTCCATATAGGTATACATTTTAGTTCTACTGCTACTAAAGCCCTTAATTCTATATTGGTGCAGCTGAATTTAATAATTTATGTATTAAGCTAATTAATAATTTATAAACTGATTGTGTGTGCACATTAGTTAAAAAAAATGAGCTGTAGGTACTTATGGTGTATTTTGTTAAAATTAATTTCAATTTAAGTCTTGAGGGTTAATTAAATTTTTTTTACAATTATACGAACAAAATAAAATGTTTCCCAAGAGTTACCTCCCAGGTAAGCAATAGCATTTGAAGTTATGTCACTAACAGATTATAATCTGTAATCAATATAAATACACACAGCTAAACATATATATATATATATATATATATATATATATATATATATGAAAACATGATGCAGGTATAAGCAATGAAGTTATTAAATTAAACGTGATTGTAAATCTTTAATACATTAAACAGAAAATGAAATATACGTAAAATCTTCAAATTTAAGTCCCTGTCTCGACACAGAATTCATTAAGTAAATTATTTTTTCCAACTAGAAAAATCGAAAATCATCAACAATCAAAACCAATGTGAAAACTGTATTTTTGCCTTAAACTTATTTTATGAATTAAATATATTTATTTACATAACGTGATCATATTTTTGATCGTATGTTGTCTTAAATGTATAAAATATCAAGTATAATGTTCCATATGATGATGATAAGAACACTATTTTCATAAGACTGTTGTATACAGATAAAAAAACTGTGAATAAATCGATATATCTTGTTGTGAAAACAATTGCAAAAAGTATTAGAGATTTTCCCGAAATACCTGTAACAATACATAATATTATAATTAGTAGGTAATATTTATTATTTTCAAACGAGCATACAATTTATGAATATTTAATAATAATAAACTTTTAAAACAATTAACTACCCAATACTACCCAAAACTTACTAGCATAGTTGTTTTTCCTTATATGAAACAAATTGCAAGCAGAAATAAACAAATATGTTAGGAGGTAAGCCACCCTAAAATAATTGGTTCAATGATTGAACTTCAATCTATTACCTAAACATTTCTTGAATCATTAAAATCAGTAGAATATTTTTTGATTCTTTAAGTCTGAACCATACAATTTGCTTAAATAAAGCTGTTGCCAGTGGTAGTAGTCATTTGAGGGGGTACAAGGTTGGGCATTGGCCCTGTCTGATTTGTAAAACAATGCAATTATAATATTTTTCTAATTTTGAGGATATATTTTATATTTTGAAATATTTTTAATAATGTGTGAGCACTGAGAACTTTTGTTACGACAATAATTTGTATTTATAGTGTTTTAGTTCAAATATATGAACACGGATACTATACCCAATGTAGAAATTCTAAAAAATAAAATAATCACTCTTAAATTCTTCCATGATTTTGAAAAAACCTCTATAATAGAATAGGTACCTATATAAAAATTTTCGATTTTTCAATTAAGTCTTAGCAGTTGCGTTTTATATATTGTAATCAGAGGGGTCATTGTTTGATTCCTCTAGGAAAATATAAAAAGACGCCAATGAGGTAGGTACCATAATTATTTAGCTTCTCCACTTTTTTTTTTGTTATAAAATAAAGCTGTTTTTGTCTCACACACTCATAAACTTATGTAAGATGACCTATGGGAATTGTATCTAGATAAAAAATTTAAATGGAAATTATCTTGGGAGCAAAGCATTCTGTTTTTTGAAACATGAGCTGATCAATTTGTTTGCCCCTTCTATAAAAAATTTAAATAGCACCACTGACCCGAGCTTATAATATCTACTCTTACCACCTGTCCGAGATGCCAAATATATGTGCACACAATTAGATTCTAATCAATCCAAAATTGTGGATTTGCAATTTGCATATGTGTCATTTAAATTTAACCGGATTAATAATATCAGTATTAGCTGACTATATATTATGATTTATCTATCTATCATTCATGTTTTGCTTCAATTAAAATATTTTCAATTGTTTTATGTCAAAATAAGTGGGATATTTTTTTAGTACATAAATTTCAACTATACATATAAAATAGCTATTACTAAATTTTACATTTATATAGCTATTAGTTCAAATGACAAAATATAATAAAATACGTCATAAAATTATATCGAATCATAATAAGTATTTTATTATTTATAACCAATGACTATTCTATATACATAAACAAAATATACTCAATTTTCATGAGCCAAAATAAAATTCATGTGCAAGTCATCTTATAGCGATTGAAATACAAAACTACCCCAAAACTCGAGTCTCAAGGCATCTATTGATATAACTTTTATTCAAAAAGGTCCAGTAGGTTTTGAGTCTATGGCGGACAAAGAAACATTCATTTTTATATAATATAAATTATAAGATGCATATATATATATATATATATAGACAGATAGATACATAGATTGATTGAAGATGAAACTTTCTATACGTATTTATTATTTAACCACAAACAATTTTAGAAAAACAATTGATCAACACCATTAGGCTTTAAGATAATAGTTAAAAAACTAATATTTGATCAGTATGAATTTAAAAACGTCTTATTTCCATTAAAAAACATTACCTGACACAAATTTACATTAATTATTTAATTACTGTATATCAACCTAAAATTCAAAAAGGCTTAATACCTCTATATTAATATTAAAAAACACAACTATTATAATTAAATGCACCTCATTCTACATAAACACATCACTAACATATACTTAAACTTTTAACATTAAAATCTACAGTAAGACAACAAAGACAATTTAAATCTTAGTCTTTATCCATAAGTCATAAAATGTAGAAGTCTAATTTAATCATCTGCAGTTGCGACAGTATATAGGACTATTTGAATCAATTGCTTCATGCCTCTAATGGGTAGATGGGTGGCTGGGTTCATGTATGTGTATTATCATAAGACCTCAAATCCTCAACATAATTAATATCATGGCATGTATTATAAATTATAATTAATATAATATGTAACCTAGTTTAAAGTTAGCCTTCTGCGACTCACTCAGGTGTAATCAATGGGATAGTGATATTTAAAGAATATAATCTGCTTTAAAGACTTAAAATGTTTAAACCACTGCTGACTCATATAGGTAATATAAATATTGAATGCCTAAGTTCAAATGTGTCGAGTTTAAGTTATATTAGTGTTTCACTAAGCATGCTCACCCCCAATTTTTCATTTTAAAATTATTTTTTTAAAATTCTATGTTTTGGAATTTTAAAGTAAATATACATAATTGTTAAAATATATTATACCAGTAGAATTATTATAATAATATGGTATTTTATTTTTCATAAATATTCAAAATGTGTTCCTACATTACAATACAAAAATACAACACAAGATTGGCAATGATTAACATTTTACACTAATACCTATATTCTATACGGCATGTAGAAATGTAGAATAAAATGTATAAATATATATAGTATTTATTAGTTTAATAGTCTAATATTATACTCTGAGAGACACGTACAACAATAGAGACTACACAAGTAAAATGAGCCTCTTGCAGGCACGTACCCAAGGGAGGGTCTTGATGAGCTGGGCCCCCCTAAAAAGTAAAATTTACTCTGCACGAAGCCAAACCTCCCCCCTCAAATTTAAAACATAATTATTTTTACCAAATATAAAAACATGCAAGGGTTAATACAAATCAAAATAAATCTATTGTGATTACTATTAGGTAATATAATTATTATTATTATGATTTGACAACCTATACTCTAGTAAAACTCTAGGTCCTAGAGCCTAGGTTTACAAGCTGGTACCCAAGTCTGAGTTCTGTGTTCAGTGCTTGAGCCGTTATCTTATGATTTATCATTAAACAATTAAGACTAAGTAAAATATCAACTATCAGGAATTATCAGGAATTGAATGATCAATGATCGTTTGGTTAATTTGATTTCCCCGGTTATTTTTTGGACATCACAAAAAACAGGAAAACTATTTTATATTGAACTGTTTAATATCAATTATATGTTTATAATATCGTATATTATTAAATTTTCTATTTATATATGTACTTTTTTTTAAAAAAAATTTAACATTATATTTTAAAAATTATAACTAATTTAAAAATCATTTGTCATTTTTATTTTTGATGAGTATTTAAATATAATTTTTTTCTTCGTGAAAATTAAAAGTTTAATAAATAACTCTGCTTATGTTCTAAATAGTCTTATTTTTCATGGCATGAAAAATGTATTCCAATAGTGAAAGTGTACACTTAATTTTTTCTTTAAGTTTTTCTTAATTATAGATACTACCACCTTAGGCAAAGTGTAAGGGAGAACATCCCCCAAACTTTTTTTCAGTGGAAACAAATTATTGAAAAAAATACAAGGGCCCACAATTGTTGGCCCCCCAAAATAAATTTTCAGGCTATGTGCCTGGTCTCGTGCACCCGAGAATTGGCCATTGGCAGATAAGTAACGATGTTTCATTGCGATTTGTATTATGATACTGTCGTGGCGGGGCGGAAATACAGAATACAAAAAATGTTTACAGCGAAGCGGCAAAGGCCGATGGACTTAGTCTCACTCTTGCACCACAAGTCACCACCACAGCAAGAAGCCAATAATGAAAATAAGTAATAACATCGACTATTGTTCTATGATAACACAGGTCACAGACTATTGTTCTATGATAACACCGGTATAGTTATAAATAATAATAATACGACTAATTGATTAGATGATACACGACATAAACGAGTCAAGTCTTCTCTACAATCTGCATCGTGATTTGATATTACCAGAGCAAGATTTTGTTCTCCACATCACGAACGGCAGCATTAGGACGGCAAACAAGTGCATCATGTCGCCGCAAATTCTAAACACGTTCATGCCGGTTTTTGACTGTTACCGTTTGTTTCAAAATAACAACAGGCCAGCAGTCCCGATGAGACAGCGGACGGCTGAGACTAACGACGACGATGAAAATGTCGTGTTACCGACTACTGCGGAGGCCGGAGCTACAGATTCATCGATAGTAATGTGCTACACAGTAACGGACAAATCGGACCGCATCAGTGCATTGTGCACATTGTGCATTACCGCCACAACAGGAATGAGAATGCGAGATAACACCTCGAGACGCGTCGTGACGACCACCGCGACTGCCAGCACCCGGCGCCGGATAGGCAAAGTATCGGCCCACCGAGTTCTAGGATTTCTAGGCTCCAACGTTCGACGTTTATTTTTGACTACAGCTACTGTAGGGTCTAATAACAAATTCGATTCAATTGCATTCTCTACTGATGTTTTTTACTGATTTCCCATTTTCACATGAAAATGAAATTACTGCGAAACACTCATGTCCGGCCTGGATTTTCTTGGTAGCTTGCAGGTTCAATCCTACATCTGCCAGTAGTAGACGTGGACACAAAGGCAAAATAGTGGATGGCCATAGGAGCGACTTCTCCCCCAAATCTCAAAAAAAGACCAGCGTAAATTATAGTAACTTCAATGGGACAATAGCAAGACTCACAAAAGAAAACCATTAAATTATTAATTTACTTTACTTTTCTCTCGATTAACAATTTACACGAAGCAGCCAATAAAATGAAAGCTACACATGAGCAAGATTTGGGGGGCTTGAGTCCCCCCCCCCCCCAAAAAAAAAAAAGTTTTAAGTACAGGTCTTAGCCCCCTGGCCCTTACAATTATAAAGTGTCTAAACGTCTAATAATTGTCATAGGTAATTGTAAAATATATTTTCAATAACTAGGAACGATCAAAAATTGAAAATTGACCTTCAACAGTTTTTATCAGCAGTCATCCTCATCACACCGTTCCGGTTTTGTTGTTTTGAAGAAAATACTTAATAATATAATATGTTTACCTATTTCTTGTAACTAAAGAATATTTGAGCAGATATTAAATTAGTTCAATTAATTTAATGACTTAATAATTTTTGTTTAGAATACTTACAGTTAAAATGTTCAAAAGTAGACATTTAAATGTTGTATTTTTTTTATGGTTAAGGGGCCCGGTGTTGTTTTTTCAAACTGTTTGCTGTACAATACAATTATATTTTATATTTTAGTTGTCAGTAGTTACTTATTAAATGTACTCCGTCCACCTCACGATTACACCTCTACCCAACATCTCTTCTCTTTAAAAAGTCTAACCGATCGTCGTCACTCAGCAAATTTATCCTTCCTATCTAATCACCTTCCCTCTAAAATTGACTGCCCGGAGTTACTATCTCGTATTTTTTTCAATATCCTCTACCATTGTACACGCTCTTCTGTTCCTTTTCATATTCTATTTTCTTCCTCAAATTACTATCTCAACTCAATCATTCGCCTTATGCGGATAGCCAATAACGACCCTTCTTTTTCCCTTTAATATTTAAACTAAGTTTCTTTATTGCGTTTTATTTGTATCTGTTCTTAACTTCTTATATAATATCGTTACATACATTTTATCACATTTAGTCTTTATTATATTGTTTACTTATTATTAAGTCATTGTAAATATCTTTATATACTTCATATTGTTATGGGCCTCGGCCTATAAAATGAAAATAAACAAATAATATAATTTAAGTATAAGTATTATAAAGCACCGGGTACCTTAAAATGTTTAGTTTGTAAAACATTGTAATTTGTTACGTTGCTGGAATTAATAATTGCGAGCGATGCGAACGACTCTAGTACCTTTAGGCGATAGCCGACAAGTTTAATGAGCATTTTAAGATTCCCTCTCAGTATTGTCACCAAATATTCGATTATGAAGACACACTAAACACTAAATATTCTGTTAGAATGCTGAGAAAATATTACTTCTCGGTTTACAGGAATTTATAAATCGTTTGAAAATATGGCTAAAAACAAAAAGTTAATTTGAAAATTTCTAGGAATTGTATAAAACAAACAAATCATGCAAATTATCCAACTATAAGTAATAATACACAAGTGTATTATAAATTAATCACATTTATTACGTTATCAGAATTGTCATTAATGATTTAATATCACGTTTTTCTAAAAAACGATCGAATGTTTTAACCTTTTGTATATACTTCCCTACAATTTTTCAAACGAAAATGCAAATTTAAACTCATTCAGTCAGAAAATAAAATAAATGTCATATCAGACAATTGTCTAACACTTCTATCAAATGGAAATGATAAAGACATGATTTTTTAACTATTACGCTACGAGCATGAATTAAGATATCTTAATTCGGTGATTGCGAGTTTACATTAGGTATGAAAATAAAAATAGAATCGTGAAAAATCTGAAAATTTTTTGTGACTTCCATGTGTGTTACAAAAATTTTAGCAAATTCTGACAAAGATATATATCCGTTAATCAACTATCTTTTGACAGTTTTGATAACATTTCTAATAAGCAATGCAAGAGCTGAGAGGACGTTTTCCACATTATGAAGAAGAGCCATCATCACCTGAAAGCAGTTTGTCGAATGATATAATACACAAAGAAGAACAATTTGAAATTCATAATAGTCTCAAAGAATTAGTTCGTCCTGATCTATCTTCTGTATATTCAAATTCTCACTTCATTGAAGAGAAAAAAAAATTAAAAATAATCCAATAGCAGACCTAATAAAAATTGAAAAACAAAAACATTTCGATACTATTAAAGATAACACTAAAAAAAAGATGACAATTATAAGGATGATGAAGATTATTATTTCTTAATGAGTCTATTACCATATCTAAAAGATATACTGAAACAGAGAAAATTATCTGTTAGAATGAAATTGCAACAAATACTTATTGAACAAATAGAATGCCGTAATACTTATGAAAACTCCAGTAAGTCTTCTACATGTACTTCAAATTCATTCAATCCTCATTTTCAAGTCAATCAGTCACACCAGCAAACGTCAATGAAAACTACAACCTACAGTATCTTTGAAGTGCTCAACACAGAACGAACACGTCAACCACGGATTTTATTTTTAGTGACTTGTAATTAGTTAAATAATTAAAATTTAGTTAAATGACCAATGGAATATTTTTAAAAATAAAAAAAAATGCCATATGTTTAAATATTTTTAAAAAGAATCTAAATTATTTATTGTACTTGATGTTATAAAAGATTATTTAGTCTGTAGTACTTACCTAAATGTAACAGTTAACTTTTCCACAGGTGTAATGCATTTTCTAAAATTCGATTGTTTTTCCAAAAATGGTTAGATTTTATGTAAAATATAATAAAATGTATCAGGGGACATTCGCATGTACTCAAAAAAATGTAACTGGTTGAACCAAAAGTTTTGGGAAAAGTGTGCGGAATTCTCCAAATTTTTCTCTCTCTACAAAAATATTATTAACTGAAATTTTTTTTCTTTTTTTTGAGTTAATAATAAATATTTTATTAGTGGATTAGTTTCTAACAAGAACATTTCATCGGCGACATCCGTGCTACGTGTCAAATTGCAACTAATAGAAATAAATGTGTGTATACTGTATTATTTTGTGAATTCAACCGAAATCCGGATTTAGTCTGACCATTTTCGTCGGCCGAATTTTGTCTCCGATAACCGTTGAATAATTCGGCAGATGTTCGAAAAATATTCGGCCGATGGAGTCTAGTCTAACCGTAGCGTCAGAAAAAAATAGCGCGTCGATAGTGGCGATTGGCGTGCCTGTTCGATCACCGCTCGCCATGACGCGCCATTTCAAAAATATCTCTTTTAAGATTTTTAATATTTAAAAAAATAAATGTTATATTGAAATTCTGATACGCATAAAACCACACATTTATATGTAAATTAAATTTCAAAATTAAAATTTTTAGATTGGTAAATAGTTGTGTGAAGCGTGGAACTTTTACACGTATAGGTGGGCAATTACGATGAGCAGGGCCCAATGACGTCATGCGGCTATTCTACATTTCTTAATATATCTTAAATATTTTTTTTTACATTGAATTTTTACCCAATCATTTCATGTAGCCATAGCTACAATAATTTAACATTTATATGAAAAAAAAAATGTAAAGAAAATTCTTTTTTTGTGTTGTGTGCTCCTATAATCTTTCAACTTAATAATATTGAGAATTTTTAAAGTGATTTTACACGTAAAATTTTACGTTTTACATTTTACTTGTAGTCTTGTAATTGTATTTGTTGAGGATGTTGTGTCACTGATGCAATTGACTGTGGTGATAGTGAATTCGATGCTGTCTGAAATACAGATAAAAGTGGTGTTAATTGCATAGGTATAGTTTTTTTTTTTATTATTATTAGCCTTTACAAAAATTTAGCTCAACTATTAAGTATCTTACATCTAAACAAAATAAAATAAATAATATATATATATACAAATAATGGGTTAACAAAAAACAAATGGATATATAGTATATAAATAATGTATATAGTATATACATTATGATACATAAATAGATAAAAAATAAAAATAAAAATAAAAAACAGAAAAAGGCAAATGACAAAGCCAGCCTCCTGGATAAAAGAGACAATTACAATAACGACTTGTTCAAATTTAGAGTTTAAAATAGAGGGAAGATTGAAGGGGATGTTTAAGGAAATAGGTATAGTTATTTGTGTATATTGATCCATTTCCGCTTTAAACAATAGTTTATCTATTTGATTTTCCAGTAGAAATACACTCTTGTGATTTTTTATTTTACGAAGTTTAAGTTCAACGGGTTACACAAAAACTTTTAATTCATCCCTTGGTTTCTGATTTTGTAATTTAGAGTAACAATATGTCATAATAGAATAATAATCTTCTAAGATAGTATCCCAGACTTTATACCAATGCCTTTTTTTCTTTACGGTATTGGGTAAGAAGACACTCCATTTTTTTCTCACTTCTTGTTCTTCAAATTTAAGATCGTTGCAATTTTTATAAATTCATCAGTCCGTTTCATTTTATTTTTATGATCCGATTATTTTGTATTCCATGAATATTTTTCATTTTCATATAGCTCGATTAAACGAATAAAATTTTCTTTCGTCCTCTTATCACAGGAGGAAAAATTAATAAAAAAAAACAGCAACTACCAGCTAACAAATTTTATATTATTTTAAACGTTTAAAATAAAAACTACGTACTCCGACAAAATTCACGCAGACTGATTTATTATATGGCCAATTATCGATTTTCTTAATCTTATCTAAATGTATATAAATAGTAATTGGGCACTTAATATAAATAACTGATATTATTTGGATTATGTTTAAAATTAAGAAATTAATATAGAATATTTGTGCTTGTTTTGAAAATGTCCAGGTCTAATAATGGCATAATAATATATTATACTCGCGTACATGCCCGACAGTTAATCGCACATTTTTAGATATACGGATTTCCTATACATAGTTCACATGGCACGTGAGAATTATTAATTTGATTTACAAATATTAATTACTGTTTTTTATATATTAATTTAAGATAATACTAAAGGTGGTTCCGACCAAACTTCAAGAAGGGGTGATTTAAAATATTAACCTAACTCCCAAGTGTATACCTCAAATTGAAAAATAATATATAATAAATAAACAGTTATTTGTATGAAATAGTTTTGTTCCTCAAAAAACGTATACCATAATGTTTGATCGATTTTGTTTGAAACATTGATGAACAAAATTGTTTGGGAACACGTCTAGCCGACCAAACGTTCGACAAGCATGTTTGTTGGACATTTTTGATGTTTAACGAACGTTAGTAAAATGTTTGTTAGATGCGGACATAGCATTATGACGACCACGAAGCAGTCATTGTTCATTGTTCGCATAGTTACTTTGCCATATTTTTTAACACGATTATTAATTAATTTTAAGTAAAATTAATTTTTTTGATTTAACCACAATAGTACGTTCTTATTATTTACGGATAAAGTGCGGTTTCCATTTGTCTGATTTTATATCCGAGGCCACGTCCGTGTTACTCGAATCCGTGGCACGGAAAAGGTTTTGATCGTGTAGACGTAACCAATTATGAAGTACACATGTACTTTTAACTACAACTTCTACTTTTCCTGGTGCGAGCGATATCGGTTTCATGTAAACTTGAAATCTACTTGCCAGAATACCATATGCATTTTCAACAATTCTGCGGGCTCTAGAAAGCCGGTAATTGAAAATACGCTGTTCTTTTGTTAATTGTCTTCTAGAAAAAGGTTTCATAAGCTGCGGCGTCAAGGGAAAGCGTCATTCGCAACAAAAAATCCGTCATTAGGCATGTTTAATATATTATTTTCTAAGGCACTTTTCAAAGAAGAATTTCGAAAAATGCCTCCATCTGAACTTCTTCCACTTGCCCCAACATCGATATAACGAAAACAATAATCGTGATCGACCACCGTTAGTAACACGATGCTAAAAGTCCCTTTGTAATTAAAGAAATCTGAGCTACTGTTGGGGGGTGCCCTTATTACGACGTGTTTACCGTCCAAAGCTCCACAGTAACGTGGAAAGTTCTACCTATATTTGAATCCGTTTTCTATTAAATTCCAGTCTTCAGATTTTATAGGACACTATAACAAACAATAAATAAATGATATGTATTTCAATAAAATAAATAAATTAAATATCTTACAATGATAAATCATCTCCATTCAGAATCGTTTTTCGTATTCAATGATACCTATATTTTCGAGTTCCTGATTTTTTTATTTTTTTTTTTTTTGCAGGTTATTCAAGTTAATGAAATCAAGTTTCTGAAGAGATACCTAATGAAAACTTCTGTGGACTTTCTGAGGAGATATCTAATGAATACGTTTGCGAACTTTCTGAAGAGACACTTAATCAAAAATCACCTCTTCGTGTACAAGAAGTATCTTCATATATTTTTCAATCTATGTCTCCTTTTGAGTCACAACCCGCTTTGTCGCGTCATTTTAACGTTCCATCAAAATCACAACCACAACCACAAACACAATCTCAAAATCAAAAAAATATGTTTACACCATCTCAGGCAAAAAAAAACTCATAACACAACCATCTCCAACAAATATTGAGTCTACAATTAGTAGATTAGAAAATATTGCAGCTATTGCTCCACACCTAAAGAAGAAAATCCTTTTGACGTTTTTGGGAAAAGTGTTGTTGCTCAACTCAAACTCCTTCCTAGATGCCAAGCCATACGTACGCAATTAAAAATTCAGACAATTTTAACTGAAAAATTATTAGCACACGAAGATGTAATGACTTCTCACCCATCAGATGCACAAGATATTTATTCCGGAACAGAAAGAGTGGTTTATTATACAACGGACCAATCTTCAGCCTCCTCCTCAGCACCGTCTATTCACCAACCATCTTCTGTACAGTCCACTTACGCTGATTCACTTGCTGATGTGGATAATACTACGCCTTTTGGTGAGCTTTGTAAGAACCTTTATAATGTATAAATGTATATGTTCATACAATAATATATAAACTAAGAATAGTGTATTTTTTTTATCTTTTTTAAAACAAAAGTTATTTTTACAAGTCGTAAAAAAATTATTCAAGTATAATAATAACATATTATATATCAATAACTAAATGTATTTGATAATATATTATCAGCTTGCAATAATATTTTAAATAATTGCAAATAATTAAACATTAAATGTAGTTGCATGTATTTTATAAGTAAAACAAATTATAATTTTAAATTTTATCTTTATTTTTTCTAAATTATATGACAAAATAAAATAAATTCAATAGATATTATGGTGAAATTTCATTTAAGGTGAATTTTCATTTTTCTCAAAAAATATTTATTTATTCATCAATTTCTATTTTGTCCCCTTCAAAGTAGTCCCTCTCAGATATAATACACTTGTGCCAGCGTTTTTTCCAATGCTCGAAGCAATTCTGATATGCACTTTTTGGTATGCCCTTGAGCTCTCGGCGATTCGGTTTGTATCTCCTCAATCGTCACAAAACTCCGTCCTTTCATGGGTCTCTTCAATCTTGGGAACAAGAAAAAGTCACAGGGGGCCAAATCTGGTGAATAAGGTGGCTGAGGCATGATTACGGTGTTGTTTTTGGACAAAAAATTACGAACAAGCAATGACGAGTGAACAGGTGCGTTATCATGATGCAAAAGCCATGAATTGTTTTTCCACAATTCTGGACGTTTTCTTCTTATTGCTTCTCGCAAGTGGCGCATAACTTCAAGATAATACTCCTTATTGACCGTACGACCATGTGGTAAGAACTCCTGATGCACTACGCCACAGTAATCGAAAAAAACAGTCGGCAAAACCTTCACATTTGATCGAACTTGGCATGCTTTTTTTGACCTTGGCTCTCCTGGGCTCTTCCATTGGGATGATTGGACTTTGTTTTCGATGTCATAACCATATACCCATGATTCGTCACCAGTTATCACCCTTTTAAACAAATCTGGATCGCCGTTGACGTCATTCAACAATTCCTGAGCGATGCTATGCGACGGTTTTTTTGGTCAAAATT
This sequence comes from Pentalonia nigronervosa, assembly GCA_014851325.1. Taxonomy (NCBI): domain Eukaryota; kingdom Metazoa; phylum Arthropoda; class Insecta; order Hemiptera; family Aphididae; genus Pentalonia; species Pentalonia nigronervosa. The sequence continues at coordinate 73,083 of JACXSJ010001290.1, read as the reverse complement.
CAGCAATTTTGAAACGAACTTCGCTGCCACACGCTTCATGCCCAAAATTTCCAAAAAAAATGAATGGCATGAGCCAACCGATATACGACATCCTTAGCAACTTCCTTAATCGTGATTCGACGATTCTCATTAACAATTTTCTTCACTTTCTCAACATTTTCATCGGTTGTTGATGTGCTGGGGCGTCCAGGGCGAGCGTCGTCATTTACAACTTCTCGACCTTCTGTGAAAAGCTTGTACCACTTGTAAACATTTTTTGACTCAGAGTAGACTTACCGTATGCCACTGTTAACATTTCAAGAGTTTTAGAGCACTTAATTCCATTTTTTACACAAAATTTAATGTAAATTCTTTGTTTCATTTTTTTCGATAGAAGAATATCGGCGAGCACGTCAAACACTCCTAACGTATTATGCTGATCACAAAAAAACGAGGAATGCTATATAGTTGAAACTGTGAATATAAGATCGTGACGAGTGTACCAACATAACAAAAAGAAAATCGATAACCGAATGTACGTAGCCCGCGAAATTTGAAAATTCACTTTATTGAACAGACCTCGTAAATATATCGCTTATAGTTATAACTTTATGAGCAACCCTACCTTCTACCACAGCATGAAAGTATTTTTAATAAGACCGCTAAAACGGTGAAAATCAAGACATATTCCCAAAGAATTTTCCATCGTTTGCCAATTCAACATTTACGAACATTAGTTTTGAATACTGACAATATCCATATATTAAAAAATAGATGTCGTCCATACACAGGTGAGTGGTGACTGTTGATATTCACAATAATTAGGTGTTTGGTGACAATAGTGACAACACTTAAAATGCGCGATGAAACACTGTGATAGAATGGCACGAATGTATACGATTGTTCAAAATGAAAAAATCCTATCGATTGAAATCATAAAGTAGATCTTTGGGAAGGGGTGCTTCCGTGGCCTGAGCCCCCTTCCCAATATAATTGTAAGTGTATATAGGTTTACAGGTGCTGGTCACTTTACTTTGGATAATGCTAGCCTCTCTCCTAGTCTGACCATAGGCGTGGGGTGAATAAATAATTTTTTTTTTTTTTTAATTTTTTTAATTTTTAAAATTATTTTTGGTTATTAATGTTTTCTAGGTTACAACTTATAGATTTTAATAGTAATAGTAGAAATAAATTATAGAAATCAGTATTTTATTTTGTATATAAAATATAATTACCATTGGGTGATCGAGTAAATGTGGTAAAAACACATGCAAGAAATTGTCGCGTTTACAGAAAATAAAAATGAATGTCTGTATGTTCTTTATACACTCTTACACTATTTATCCGATTGCCATATAATTTTTGTTGAGTACATTCCCGCGAAGGTTTCTGGCATATAACATCCTATCCTATGTACACATTATACACTCAAAATTTTTTAGAAAATTAAAAGTGCTATTTTAAATGTTGTATATATATGTATAATCTCTGTTTATTTATAGGGTTGTCAATGGTTACATATTTTTTAACTATTATAATAAGTAGGAATATGGCATATACATATTTATACAAATAAATTTATAAAAAAAAAAACAAATTTTTGACATAGGTCATCGTTAGGATGTTTTTCATGTGCCTAATATTCTGATTTCACTCACGCACTACGCGGAGTCCTCAATCCACTGCCAGTGATTTGTCTACCTGATAATATACTGATTGCATATTTTTTGCAATCCGACGCAGTTAGTTATATATAAATCACTTGAGGTTATTCTTAATTTAATCTTTAGCTCAGGCTATGCAAGGCAAGACAGCTATCTATCTATATAATAAATAAAAATGAATGTATGTCTGTTTGACTATCCTTTGTGTATTCCTAAACCGATTGAACAATTGCGATTTCTTGAGACTTCTGGGAAGACAACCTAATTTAAAAAAGGAAAGGTCCAACCCTGGTAGCTGTTCAAACTAGGATTTTGAGATTTACGATGGAAATATTTGTTTATAAATAGTTGTTATTGGTTTATAATAATAATAATAATAATAATTTGTAATAATAGTTAGTACAAAAGAAATTATTATTATTATTTATTATCACTGAAAGAACAGAAAAATGTCTTTGATATTTGTTTGTTTTTAAATTAATTGTTTCGATGGCACATCCATCTATGGCACCCAAAGTTTTAATTGGATTTGTGAATTTCATATTGACAGTTCGTTTAAGTTTTCCCAAATATAGCACAAAATTATAGAAATAAACAGTGGCTCAGTGCATGGGCTATATTAGCAGCCAAAAACAATGATGTAAATACAATTAATTTTAACATTTAAAACGGAATTCCAGGCAACACAACGTACAAGTCCATCAATACTGTAATGAATCAAGACAAAGATGTTAATTATCCAACTGAATTCCTAAATTCACTTGATTTGCCAAGCATGCCACTGCATGTTCTAACATTGAATATTGACGTGCCCATCATTCTTCTACGAAATATCAATCCATCTTGACTCTGTAATGGTACCAGGCTTTGGGTAAAAAAGATGATAAACAACACATTATTGAAGCTATAATTTTAATTTGAAAATTTAAAGGTGAAAATTACTATTGCCACACATCCTAATGATTCCAACAGATATGCCATTCAAATTCAAACTTTGCAGTTTCGGTGCGATTCGCCTTTGTCCATCAACATCAACCATCAACATAGCACAAGGACAATCACTACAAGTGTGTGGACTGAATTTGGAAAATCCATGCTTCTCACATTGACAGCTGTATTTGGCCAACTGATGTATCAGAAAACCTTCTGATTTGTGTACGTACCAGAAAGATAAACAAAAAAATATTGTGTATCCAAAAGCATTTCAATAAATAGCATTCAATAAAAAACATGAATTGTCAGACTTTTTTGATAAAATGAATAAAAATACATTATGATATAAAATAAATTGAATATTGTTGTAACAATATTACTTAGTATATTTTAACCGTTATATTATAAAATAAAACGTATTATACGTATAGAGTTGGTATTATTAATTTTTTTAATGGGCAACAAAGTACACAGGATCAGCTAGTATAATTATAAGTATTTAAAAAAAGACCATAAGGGGATTTATTCCCCCATTATTTAACTGCCACTGCATTCAAAAGCTTTACTTTTGTGAACAGAAAGATAGAGTTATAAAATGTTTTGTAAATAAGCAATTTTTAAATATAATACTGTTTTAATATTTTTTTTTATTAGTATTATTATTTTTTATGATGTTTTTTTAATACCTTTTAGTAGTATATTTTAATTGGTAATATTCCATTACAATATAAACAAAGAAATAAAAATCTTTAATTATACTATTAATCTTTAGTTAATACTGGTATTTTTAAATAGACAGACATAAACTCTGCACACACCTATGATTTAAAGATATTGTTCAGTTGTAAGGTAAATATAGTATTAAACATACTATTCCAGTAAATACTTGTTGATTAATTTATAACTCAATGCAAAAGATAAAAAAATATAAATGTATTTAAACTAAGTATTTATAAATAAATGTTTTTGTTAAATTCTTTTATAGTGTTGGTTACTTAATCCTATTGATGTTTAATGCATATAAATTAAATCCTTACTTTTCATTAGCAACATTAATTATATTTCCTCAATATTTACTGTATAATCAATGTTAGTAATTATAAATTATCATTTATTTTATATTTATTATTATTTATATTTCAATAGAATCAAATTTTGCTAATACTAACTAAAAATAATTTGTGCATAGTATCATATACTTGAAAAATTATTCTATAGAATTAGTTTCCAAATTTTCACTAAGTAAAAAATTAAACAAACAAATTATATCCGGGCACCTTATATATTTATTTATTTTTTTTGTTATAATAAAAATAAAAATTCCATTACCACAATTGTTAAAAATACTATGATACATACTAAATACATTTAAATGTAGTAACATATAAATTAATTAAGGAATACATACATTTTTGGGAATGAATGTAGCATTGCAAGTTCTTTAAGTATGATTGATTAATGACAATTTTGAGATAGGGATAACCCCCAAACCTCGTGTTTAATCACTAGTAAAAAAAAATCGTGCCCGGGATACAGCAGCAGATTTAGAGCTTACAGTTGGTTGGGGGTAACACATGTCAAGCATTACAAACAGCCATAGCCTCTTCTTTTTCTTCGAGGAGTTCTTTAGCTGTCAAATCCAATTTACTCTTTGCAAAGTCAGTTATTTTCAAATCCTATGAAATGTGAATAATTACATAAATAAGTCAAATTCAAAATAATAATAAATTTCTTTTATAGTTATACCTGGACAATTTTCCATTGCTTATTTGAAATGGATACTGGCAAAGAATAAATCAAATCTTTTGGCACACCGTATGAACCATCAGAGATAACTCCCATTGAAACCCAAGAACCGTTAGAAGTTCCAGACCACCAGTCACGCATATGATCAACAGCTGCTTTAGCAGCAGACATAGCTGATGACATCTTTCTAGCTTGAATCACAGCAGCTCCTCTAGTTTGAATAGTCTAAAATTAAATTAATTATAATGGTTGGTATTTACTATTTAATATTTTAATGTTATTAATGTCATATACAGTTATTTTTATAAATATTTTTAAATATAGGTGGTTCAATCAAATTGTTCTCAGAAATCTAACAAATTTGTATGGCTATTGTAGTTGTATAATTGGATATTATGACACATTTTAAAACTATATTCAGTTTAACATAATTTCTTACCTTAATAAAATCACTTTCAAGCCATTGTGAATCGTTTATGCTATCATATACACTTTTTGAGCCATCAGATGATTTAACTGTTGCATTAAAAACATCTGGAAATTGAGTTGATGAATGATTACCCCAAATTGTAACATTCTTAACATTGCTTACACACAGTCCAAGACGTTTTGCAATAGCTGATTGGGCTCTATATTTTTATTTTAAAATAAGTATATTATTTAAGTTATAAATGTAGAATTATTAATTATTTAAATTATACCTGTTTTGATCAAGTCTAGTCATAGCAGTGAAGTTTTCTTTAGGTATGGAAGGAGCATAAAAAGAACATATTAAAGCATTAGTGTTTGCTGGATTTCCAACAACCAAAACTTTAACGTCTTTCTTAGCATATTTGTTCAAAGCTTCACCTTGAACTTTGAATATTTTCACATTAGCTGACAGCAGGTCTTTTCTTTCCATACCTTCCCTTCTTGGCATTGCACCCACCAAGAAAGCAGCATCAACATCTTTAAATGCTACTTCTGGTTCAGTTGTTTTTACATAACCTAAATATAACATCGAATTATAACAAAATCAAATTCTACAGCATTATATATAAAAAGTATCTAACCTTTGACTAGGGGCAGAGCAAGATCATCAATTTCCATGCAAACTCCTTCAAGAACTCCCATTGCAGGAGGGATATCTAAGAGGTGTAAAATGATTGGTTGTTTCGTTCCAAATACATCTCCATTGGCAATCATAGATATCAATGAATATGCAATCTGACCAGCAGCGCCAGTTACCACTACACGAATTGGTTCACCTTCAGTCTAATAAAAGCAAGCTGAATATTATCATGCAGTTATATTGTAAAATATTAGGAACAAGTATTATAAGATTATTTTTGTTCTTTCATTTTGTTTCAAAAATAAAAATTTCTCTGTGCTTTTAAAATAATATGGAACAATGGGAGTACCTATTTACTAAGCTATTTATCCAAAACCAGTGTTTGACAAAATAAATTTTATTTAAAAATTAATAACCTTAGATACTATACATTTACAACAAATATTTAAATTAGCATTTTCTAAACAGGATAATTTTTAAAATATTTCAGCTTTTTTTTGTACTATTTATTAATATTTGAAATTTTAGATTTTTTGTTTAATAAAATGTTTGTTTTTGAGTAAAAAAACTTGAAAATGTACTATAATGTTTCTTATAAGTTTTTCTTACAGCACATAAAAAATATTTAAAGTATTTAGAAACAATATTTTTTAAGTATTCAAAAGTTTTATTAAAGTTATGTGAATTTGCATATTAATTTATAGTTTAAAAATAAAAATGTATAACAATTTTAATTTTAAAATCTTGGACTTGCTAACTTAATATGAGATTCCTCATGAATTATTCTTACAAATAAAATTAATGTTCAAATGACATAAAATAATTTTTGTTATAATTCAAAAAATATTAACCGTTGTAACTTGAAACAATTGATTAATACAATTTTCAAAATGTTTAATTATTTTAATTATTAATTCCACGCTGTTCTATTGTACCTCAATATTGACGTTAGACTTCAAAATAATAATATAATATAATATTATGACTATTACCCATAAAATATATTTATTGCTTTTGGCAAAAATTAGTTTAACCTACTGTATTACTAATAAAAAAATTAATTTGGTGTTTATCTTGACAAATATTTAATTAAATAGGTGTTAAATAAAGTATGTATTAGAGCTTTAAAAAATTGTTACATAATTTTATTTCTTCCAAATTAGTATTTGTAACCTTATTTATAATTTTCATATAACTGTTAATTTATTTTAATAAAACAAAATATAATTCTTTGGAAAACAAAAATTATACTATTATAATAATATTATTGAAATAAGAATAGTTGCAAATTTCAACTAAGATCTATACAGGATCCATAATAAAATATAATCTGGAATATGTTAATTATTATTTTATTTTAAACTAAATTGCATAATAAAGTACCCATTTGTTACATTTTTTATTATTAAAACGACAAAAAAAATAAACAACTTGGTCAAATAATTTACTTGAAATAGGCACTTAAAAAAAATTGTAATATTTATATAACATACAAAGGTTAATGATTCAATAGTATTTTTTAACTCATGTTGATTATTATAATTATGTTTAAAAAAATTTAAACTTCAGTAAATAATTCAAATATAGGTAACATACTTTAATTTAACTGGTTTTTAATTCAAATATATGAAATATCTGTACATTTGAACTATGAAAGATATTTCAACTCTGTATATTAAAAGTAAGTACCTATTTTTTTTTTTTGGCACCACAAATACATCTTGATGCATTTATTTTATCCTAATGTCTATGCGCTGTTTCCTGAGAAAATGTAGTTTTGCACAAGCCAACATGTGTTGTATCTCGCTGCAACCATCAAAATACCCAAACCTTGGCTCCAGTTGTGTGTTTGAAGTAACCACATTTTCACAGAAAACAGCACATACCTATTTTAATACCAGTACCTACATATTATATATTTAATAAAATTGTATTTGAATGATTCTATGCCTTATTCTATGAGTGTAGGCGAGCTATTGCAACAATGGGACTGAAATACGCCAAGAATAAGAATGATTAAATAGTTAAATAGACATTTTAAATAATGCTATAAATCTTCCTAATCATAAGAATTACATTATATAATATGTTCTAACTACCAATAAACCTTTCATGACGTACAAATTTATAATAATTTGAATAATTCTGACAAGGAGTTGTATAACATAGAACCTGCAGACCACAATAAATTTATTTTTAAAATTATTGCATTTTATGGTGAATTAAAGATGTTTTTATTTATTGAATTTGCCTTTACTTTCTTCAGTTAAGTATGAACATTAAATTTTTATGGACCTTAAAAATGTAATTTTTAATTTGGCTGTCCAAAAATATTAATATTTAATTGATGACCCCTAAACACTATATAATACAGTTCTTGACATAAATGCACTCAAAACAAACTGTTTCTTCAAGGAGTACAGGTCGGTATAATATATTGTAATAGATATAATGTTTAATTGGCACGATTTTTAACTAAAGTTTTCAGCTACGCTCGGAATACAAAGTTGTTCTATAATCTAGACTGTTACAGGGCAGGATGTTAATGCTAGGGACAGTCTCGAACAGTGTTCAGCTATGCGATTAGTTGGTCGATTGTCTACATATACATCCCATAACATCGGCACACACGTCTCCAGACGGGCGTAGACGTATTGAAGGACACAAAGGTCACGGGTAAAACGGTTATTGTTGCGAGAGCAGGAATCGTTGACGTCATTCGAAAAAAGATGGTTTTTGATTTCTACCTGCCGGGAAAAAAAAGGTACGCCCATACTCACCATCGTCGAAGTTGTCGTTTGGGGTGCGTCTTCGTAAAGTTTCGTCAACGGCTAAACCAACTCGAACGTCGGTTGTCTTGAGAATGACGTTCGATCGACTGCCGGTGCGGTCACGAAATGTGATCTCGGATTCTCGACTGTTGGATGCCGGTGGAAGAGGAGAGTAAAAACTACGAGATGACCTCGGCGGGAAACGCGTCGACCGCGATATAATTAAACTTGATAGGTATAAGAATTAAAAAAGGCGATAATAGGATAATCGGAGCGAATAAACGTCTTGCGTGCATGGGGTCAGCGAAGAAAAAATTGTTATTTGTTCATTTGTTATTCCAATATCCAATAATTATTACCGTAACGAGCCGTTATCAAACGGTGCGCGCGCACACACGCGGTGCACACTGCACACACGTCATACGGTCGCCGCGAATCCAGATTATCGCCACAGATTATGTAAAATCAATTATTATATAATCTGTGTTATAGCTACAGAGAGTAGAGTTGGCCAACATATTATTTTATGAAACACCGACATTCAACAGTAATTTGTTGTATCCGATATATTATCGAAATTTAAAATGAATTAAAGACTTGTAGGAAGAATACAAAAATAAAATTGTCCCACTGCCCAATGGTCGCCACTCGCTCAGTATAATTTACTCATATTACTTTTTACTTTTAATAGACGCATCTAAGTGTCTTACTACTTTAATATCTACTACCTACATAACACAAAGTAGAAAAGACAACTTCGTTCTTGTCTGTCTTCAGTTACCTACTTACTATCTAGTATTTTCGAATGATAATATTACAGAATAAATTTATTATTATGCTTGTGATAATTTATTGTCTTTCTGATATCAGTGTTAAATCTAGGTATACTTTTTTTTTTTGGGGGGGATGCCCTCCTGACAAATACAACTGTCAACAAAATGTATTTATTAAATGTATAATACTCAATACGATTACGTTTTTTCTAAATTTAAAATATCCTAATTGTAATAACTAGGTAGGTACCTAATAAATAATAATATAAATCATAATACTAAAATGTGTGACTACTGACCAACAAAGAAAATGTGAGCAATTCCAGAAAAATTGTCTGGATTCAACACTAAGTAATATGCATCCATGATTAACTAACTGTATAACTTTGTTAGTCAGTCACGTTTACATCAATATCCCGATTAGTATAGATATTCATCAGTGAATCAGTCATCGAAAACCTTGCGTAAAATAAAATTGCGCAAATTCCGAGCTGGACCAGTCATAAGAATTTTCGTATAGATAATTTAATAACAAAGTTTGTTTTATAATAATATATCTAAGTAGAACCTAACTAGTTAGTTTCACCTATAAAATGTACCGTATACCCAAGTGTATAAGTATTACGTATACGTCTTATAATATTGTTTATCAACAATTCGTTTGAAAAGGTTTGTTTTCAGTTTGTTATCACTAATCGCCGCGTGATGCGTGTAAGTAATGATGAGTGAAGAGTGCTGTAAATCTGACAGCCGTGACGAAATCTCACGAGTTTTTGATCAACACGAGACGTAAAAACGTAAACACTTATTATAATGGTTTGTCGTGTAAATAGCTAAACGTCTGACGTTTTGACTGTGTACGAACTTACGAAGAAATATTAGATATCTCGTGTGTAATAATAATATGTAAATAGGTATACTTAATACAATAATACCCATACGTTTTACACACATGTAGCCAATTGGCTCTATTGTCTAAAGATAATTTTTTGTTTTATTTTTGAAAAACAAACCAAAACAGACACAGCCTCATTAGAATTTTTTCTGTCTGATTTTAAGTTTTTTTCATTTCTTCTTTTAATTTAATTATGAGATCTAAATCTTTGTCACCCCCTCACCTCAATGAATATAATTTTATAATTTGATTGTTAAAAAGATTTTAAAGTATCTAATAAAATATTTAAAATATAATGTAGATAGTTAAACATTTTCAATTATATATATCTGATGGAGCTAATTCAAAACATAATGATTTGTTAAGCTACGGCAATAACGTATTGTATTTAACGTGTATTTTTTAGTAGGTAAGTACTTTCATATTTTTTTTTATTTTATGTATAACTAACAAATATTTATTATTTATTCATTACCTATAAGGTTATAATTTAAAAACATAGACGTTATAATTTGTTAGAATGTCTATGGTTGTAATATTTATCTACCTATGATATTTTTTATGTTGAATCAATTCATTATTTACACATAGCTAATGCCTGAGGTACTGAGGTAAATTATAAATTATGTTGATGTATAAACGCATTAATCAAACATAACTATTAAAAAATAAGCAATGTAAATAAAATACCTACACAATGTATGTAATAATACTTATAAGTGCTAGTACAAATATAACAGTAATAAATAGTATTGTTAATCAAAATGTATAACTATATGTTATAGGTACAACTGTACGAGTAGGTACCATTTTAATTTTGTAGCAAGTATTGTGATCATTTTAAAATAGGTACATTCACTGTAAATGTTAAAATACATAAAATATACATAACATAACAATAACATTCATAAAGGAATACTAGTCATAGATACTCTATCATAAATTTAAACAAATTGTATTATTGCTATTTATTACTCGTACAGTCATCATAGGCGCATATATTTTAGTGTATAACTTTGTGTGACAAATATTTACCTCAAGCTCTCAAAGTGACTTGTGGAAGACTTCCCCATACCCACGACTTCCCCAGACACACTATACCTAAATAGTTCGGATCATACATTTCTGCAATAGATTTGTGATATTTATATTACGTTTTAGTAAATATACTGAAAAAATTTAAATCACATAAACCACAACCACAGTAAAAAAGATAAATATGTTAAAAAATAATAATATTAGTATCTGCTGTCTACAGACAACCAAAATAATATGAGAAAAATTACAAACCTAATTATCAAGCCATTATTTCTTTGTATATCATTGATAATCCGTGTATTACTTCGATCATCTGGACAAAGAATTATTCTCATTTAATTTTTCATCGCCATTCGTAATCTCGATTATGACGTCATACAAATCTGTTCAAAAATTACGGTAATATCGGATTATGCAAAAAACTGTATTTTTTAAAACCCCATTTAGAACAACTTACAACAAAAAACCTTGTTTTAAATTTTCAATCATAAGTTATAAAAATTAAATATTTTATACATTTTTAATTACAAAACAATTTGCAAATGTTCAATGATGAATTTCGGTCAAAATTTGAAGTTTAAATGCTTATAAAAAAATTTGTGACTAATATTTTTATTATTTTTGATTTGATATTTTAACAACTTATGAGGAATCTTGTATTAAATTTAAAAGAAATTTGATACAACAAAATTTTTTTTATTGATATTTTAAAAAAAAAATATTTAAAAAACCCAAAAATTTCTTAGGCCTACAATTAGCTCAAAAAAAAAAAATCAAAATAATTTAAAAATTTTATGGTGCATAGAAAATGTTTATATAAATATTCGGTGAAAATTTCATGTATTTATAATCATTATTTATTTTGTTACATTAAAAATAAAAATGAATTTTGTCAAAAATTTGCTTTGCGAAAAATTCCTATTTTTCCTTAATTTTTTTTTTGTTTTTCCCGACGCGTTTAAAAACTATTGAAATTTTTTTGCATTTAACCCTTTAAAGTACTAACTAGATTCACTTTCCTATTAGAAAAGATGCTGAGGAAGAAAATTGGAGCATTTTTACTGTACTAAAACGTGATAACAGACACAAAAAATAAAAAAAAACCCAAACATTGTAAAATCAATACATTCATCGCTCCGCTTAGAATCTAAAAGGGGAAAGTAGGTAACCGCTTTGCTGTATTGCAGTAGATTGTGAGTATATTTCGTATTTTAGGAGTAAGTCACTGTAATGTATGTGTTCAATTTGAATTCAAAGATAAATTATTGAACGCAAAAAACGTTTCTGAGCATAAAAAGTTTATCAGTTTATATTACTAAGTATATTTTATGACATAATTGCTATAAAAGTAATTTAGTTAGCCCATATTATTATCACAGACGTTATGAATAAATTAAAGTATTTTATAATATATTGTGATATCACAATGCATATTTTATGATATATTTATATTGATATTAATGTAATTAATTTTACTATTAGTAATATAATTGGTTAAATTTAAAAATGCCATAGTGTATAGATAATAAAATAATATACTTTAAAGGGATTGAATACCGATCGGTTTTAAGGTGTTTAGTATAGGCAATTTTAATAATAGCGCATGGCATGTAATGTGGGTGTGTGTGTGTTCTTAGTAAAGATAATTAGTTGAGTGACTTCCTTGTGTTCCTACATATTATGCACGCACATGCACATGTGATTTTTTCATTAAATTAAAATATTCAACACCAATTTATGAACATGAATCTAAAAAGGGGAATGTAGGTAACCGCTCTGCTGTACTGCAGTACATAAAATAGTGCGCACATCAATTATATTTCATGAAAAGTACCTGATTATAACATTTTAATTAAAATATAATTATTATTTTAAGCACGTTTATCTAATATTTTTGCTTCATTACAATATTGAGTTGGAAACTTGAAAAGACATATTTTCAAAAAAGCATCACAATTTAAGTATTTAGGGTCAGTTATAACGCAGGATAATGACGTTTAGGTAGAGTTGTCGTCGAGACTACAAGTAGGGAATGGGGTTTAGTAAATTTCCTCACAAAAATTATACATTCCTACATAAGTTCCCATAATAAAAAAAAATATTACTAATTGGACTGACAATTATTAAAATTTGTTTTTTTCGTGTTGGATAAAGAAAAAATAGGATCCAGTTTTTAATTAAATTGAAACACGAATAAAAATATACTAATATATTGAATTTTTCTATGCAGCGATAAAATAAAAATGCATTACCTTTAATTTATAGACTTATCTTTATTATTTATGACAGGGATGCCAAATCCATAGCACGCGTGCTCGAGATGGCACGCAAAATAATTTTGTGGTCACGTGAAAAGTTAAAATATTTATATTTTATTTTATTTTTAATAACAAACAATATCACAATATTAGTATTTTTTCACTATAATTGACGTCTTTTAAAAAAATGTATTACATACATATTTTAATATTAAGTTTTTTAAATGAATACTATTTTATCAAAAATTATAACGGCTAAGCTATCGCTATCGGAAATATGCGATAAGATAAATTAAATTACCTAACTAAATATAAATGGTAGCTGTTGCCTGTTAGTTTGTAATCGATCGTGGAACTAGCATAATACTCGTTTATGTGTAAAAGTTTCAATTTCATACATTTTTTTTCGTAATATTTGTATAATATGTCGGTGTGTAAAAACGTAAAGTCTTGGATGAAAGTCGCGTTTTTCAATAAAAATACAATGCTACTTCAACGAAAAAATACGCAGAAGCAATTTCTGATTTTAAACTCCAGTTTGATTTGAGGTTCTTCGATTTCATTGCTAATGAAAAGTTTTTTAATTTGTAATTCCATTTTCATTATTAGCTGAAGTTGTCCTAAAATATACCCAATTGGAGGTCATTGATTAACAGAACAATAAAATATTAAAAAAAAAGTACAATAACGTTAAACCTTCAATTTTTTATTTGAAATATATTGACACGAAGACATATCCTATTCTTCGAAATAACGCATTATGAATGATGTCTCTTTTTGGCAGTACTTACACTTGTGAGCATATTTTTTCACGAATGAAAATTGTCAAATCGAAAACTACAGCTCGGTTAACTGTCATTTACTTAGAAAATTCACTCAGAATTCTATCGTCTCAAATCCAACCATATATAGAAAAATTAGTTAGTGAAAAACAATGTCAGTTATCATACTAAAAATAAAATAAATAATTTATATGATTAAATAAAAATAATGTTTATCTATATATTTTAATAATAATTATTGTTTGTAATTATAATTTAATCATAAAAATTGTAATAATAAAACTGAATTTTTGTATAAAATATATGTTTTTATTACGAATGCGGCCCGTTGCATAAAAAGGTTGAAGACCCCTGCTTTAGAACCTGAAAATATAATGTGATATACGTACAATGTACAGCTAGAAGCCGCGAAGCTCACGGCTTATATGCGCTTACTCATTAATGTATTAGGTATACAATTTATACATAAAATGTTGTTTTTTGTCGATTTCACCCCTTAAAATCAAAATTTTGAAAAAATCCTTTCTTGGTGCACGGCAAAATTATAATATTAATTTATTATCAAAGTGTCAAATCGATAGCTCTATAATAGGTACTCTAACGGCTCTTCGTTGATTATGAATCAGTCACTCAAGACAGTCTCGTTTATATATTATATAGATGTATGGTATTAACTTAAATCAATGGCAATCTTACTTTATCCGTAAAAAAAATGACAATGAATATTCAACTTTCATATGATATAATTTATTATTTCGAGTCCGTAACGCGACGATTCGATGCATACGTTTACCACATCTACCCGATTAATCAATGGCAATTATATTTTATATTCAAAATAAAATACTAATTTCTAAAATTTATTTCTACTATTACTATTATAATCTGTAAGTTGCAACCAATGGCAACAATTAATAAACAAAAATAATTTTCGATTTCCATCATGAATCTCAAAATCCTTGGGTGAGCACATCTTTAAAATGCAAATTTTGGAAAATCCTTTTTTAGTGCATGGTAAAATTATAATATTAATCTACCATCAAAATTTCAAATCGATAGCTCTTATTGGTTTGGCTTTTCGTTGATTATGAATCAGTAATTAGTAATCAGTAATGAGTCACTTAGGACACTCTTAGGTAAATATTTCCGATATATTTTAAAAATTATTATTCTATTCGGGACGGAGACGAATTCAACAAATTAAAAATCATCAAAATTAGTTTAGCTGTTCTTGAGTTATAAATGGTGTAACTAACCCGACTTTGTTTTATATATATATATATATATATATATATAACCTACTTCAATGACTAAATAAGTTACGGTAAATAATAGATATCAGACATTTTCAACAAACCTTAGTTAGACAATATCCATCATATTTTTTAATTTGTTGTGTATATAATATAATATTGGCAGTTTTAAGTAATTAATTTTGTGATTTATTATTGTTGTAGATATTGCATTACTAATATTTCCAGACACAAAAATGGTGCAAATCAAAAAGGCATTGCGTATGAAACTAAATGATGAAACTAAACTAAACGTCTTATCACTACATCACCTCCATAGCATGTTTTTTTAATATATATGTTATTATAAAATAATAATATTAATTATGATCCTATCTTTGATATTTTTTATTTATATTTTATAGGTATGTCTCAAAATTATATTGTATATATTATAGTATTATACTTCTATACAATATTTTGAGTTGTATAGTAAAATGTACTTCATTGAATAGTTTTACTACTAGATTTTAATAGTTTTACTATACTAGATTTGAACAGTTTTACTACCTACTGTATTCTGATAGTAATAATTCCTATACAATCTAAAATTCAACTCAAGTAGTAAAAATATTGAAATGTAATCATAGTAATGCTATTTAAAACTATAGTAGTTAACTATAACAATTTATTTAGAATAACTTGTTCGACATGACTTAAGAAAAATTTCAGTAGTTTTTATAATAGTAATTTTTAAGATGCACTCAGCACTTAGATGGAGATATTCAGATACCTACACTTAAATTGAAATATGTTGAGCGTCATATCCAATCCACCACAAGTGGATTTCCCCACCTTTGTTCGATTTATACGCTAGTGGTAACTCATAACTAGACACCCTATACACAACTTTATGCTTTTCACATTTTGACTTGCATTAGAAATATCAGACAATCGCCAAATTGTTCACTCAGATCCGATTTACACCGGTGATAACTGATAACTAGACCATCAGATCAGCTTTAAACAACTTTTCAATATTCAAAAAAATATGTCAGGCAAGCATCAGACTGACATAGGTACTTATTATATACCGAAATATTATGTAAATAATAGTTGCATACAAAAGACAATACCCATTAGTTACAGCATACAAGTACAAAATAATATAAGTATATTTTGTATTATAGTCATATAGGCATAAGATAAGTATAGACTCTCAACTTTAAAACAATTTTGAAATTACGGAGGTGCCACTAACCCATGTTTCTCTTCCCTCATCATGGCACCACGAGTAGAACGACAATCACAGCAAATCAGTACGAAAAGCAAGGCTGACAGGCTTCAAGCCGGGCCGAGAAAAGGATAAAGATCATTATGAACGACAATTTAAGACTGGCGGGTACCAAGCCGGGTCGAGAAGACCAACAATTTTTAGAACTGGACCTCAGTCACCTCTGCTGAGTATTATTAGGTCTACCTAAATTGTAACTATAACTTGATTATTAGGTCCTCGGGGACCAATATCTTTTGTAAAATTTAAAATAACTGTACTTATTATTTTTTTTTTAAATAATCAATGGCGGCGTCGTGAAAGCAGTTACTGCGGAGTCATTGATGAAAACTGAAAAAAAGACTGCATATAATATGTGTGTGTGTGTGTGTGTGTGTGTGTGTGTGTGTGTGTGTGTGT
>JACXSJ010001290.1:34199-56168 GCA_014851325.1 Pentalonia nigronervosa | reverse complement strand
ATACACATGGGTTATATATCATAGTATAATTTATTATAGGTATTCTATTGTTTAACTTATTTTATAAATACATATTCTATTTATTATACTCTTATATAGTAATATGTTTTATTTAATATTAAATATTTAAATGATTTATATCGTATAATCGACAAATTGAATAACTCGTAATAATATAACAATACATAACATTGTTTATTTTGAGGATTTTTGATGTTTGTTTCCTGAACACACAATTATTGAAATATGATTTAAAATTTTGCTTACATAAGCGTAATTCTTGATTATTTTTTTTGTATTGGAATGAATATTACATTACAGCATTATTGTTTATTAGTTTTTAAACACTCCGGTATATTGTATATAAAGTGTAAACAATTTAAATTTAAAGATTCATATTTTACAACAAATTTATATTCTCTAAATACCAATCTATTTTGCAATATCTATTTTATGTTTTTTTAATTCTACTGTTACAAACTTAATAATATTGAATATTAGTATAACTTTTAAAGAAAGCAATGGTAAACAGTTTTATACATTAAAATAGATTGAACCCATAACATAATAACAAATTTAAATATCTTTTAATATTTTCAAAACTAAAAGTTACCTATATTTTTAATTTGTTTCTTCTTATTTTTATTGATGATATTTTATTAAAGATAAAATACAATTTTTCAGATAATGTAGTGACCATAATCTCTTTTCTACTTATGCAATTTTCACTTGAAATCGAAAATCAAAGTTTCTTTAATGAGTTTAATAAATCTTAAGAATAAAACGTTTTATTTTTTAAAAAAAGATTTTTTTTTCTTAAAATTTATAATATCTTTTTGATAAATATTTTTTATTTTGAAATAATAACCATGTTAGCGGCGTTAATAGTAATGTAAAAATTGTTTTTTTTTTTAATATACTTTCAATTATTTTTGTTGTTATTATGTAAAAAAAAAATCATTAGTTATTTTTATTTGAAAATCAATAGTCTGAGGATATATTCTATTGACCATAAGCTTAATATTGCTCAGAAGTAATTTTTGAAAATTAAAAATTGGAAACTGTCTTAGTGTATTTGCTTCAAGGTGAGGAGATCGTGACTAGACTAATAATCACTACCCAATCAGAATATTTGTACCTATTCTTGTACTTTTTTCATTAAATATTAATGAATGTATCAAATTTAAGTTTGTACTAAATGATGTAATAAATATACTCAAGTTAATTACAAAAGATTTATTAAAAATGTTCATAAAGTACAAAATATTTTTGAGATAATATAATATATATATATATATTATATTCTGACAAAAACTTTACAATAGCAAAATAATTCTGACAGTTAATTTATTCATAGGTTATGATGTCATGTATACCTACTATCAATTTTTTTAATGCACCTACCCAAATTATAATTTATTTGATACATAATTTTTTTAGACATAAAAATGAGTTAAAATTAATATGAAATTAATTTATTATACACTGTACATATTTTCTATTTTAATAAATAATAATAGTAAAAACAAAAGTTAAATCTCATGTTAAATTAATAAGTAATACATTCTTTATAATAATGAATGAACATAATATGGTAACGATGAAATTGTTGCCGATGTTTGATTTTTAGATTGAGCAAATGAGTGTGCACGTAGAAAATAATCAAAAATAAATTTTTCTAAACATAAAGATGCATTAATAACAACAATGAAAAAACTAAGTAATAAATGCCCTATTCATTTTAAGTTTTGTCAGAAACAAAAGATCATGTATTTATATTATTTACATATTAATATTATACTAAATTGGTTATCAACATTAAATTCTTTGTCCAGTCATAATACTATTGCGATATTAATAATTAAGTCTATTTATCATTAGATATTTGGCTTTATTTTATAATTGAATACAAAATTAATTTAATATCATAAAAATGTATTGGTATATAGTATTATATATAATCAGAATTATAAAATATAAGAGCACCTTAATGCATCATTGATTTAATTTAAATCAATAATTTGTTTATTCTTCAATGAATAAATAAAATAACCACATCACGGTTGGTAGCTCAATAATATTATTCAATCCAAATTTTAATTTAATTGTGATTTATTTCAATTAAATTTAAATATGAAATGAAAAACTTTCAATATTTAATTCTGCCCCAAAACCAAGGCATATAATATTATGTACCTACTGATAAATTATGTTTGATTATTTTCGTTTATCTTAATTTATACTATATAAAAAAAAAATGTCTTCATCTTAAAATTCGTATCACAGTCCAATTTGAGAATTTGTTTGTTCTGATGTCTGAACATTAAACATTTGTGCACTTTTTCGTTATCTATATCACAGTTTAGATTACACAATAGTTTATTATTAGCATATCACTTGCGTCTCTTGTACGAAAAGGTGATGGTAGAAGTTTCCAAATTTCAAAATCATTATAGGTACGTTAAAATAAGTAGTCTTTTGTTCACGGTAGAAGCTGCTGTGCGTCCACGTCAGTTTCCTGCACGGTGTTGCTTATCCGATGGTACGATTCGCGGACAATCAGTAACCGATGTTGGCCATTGACCAGCATACTGCTGCCCCGCCGAAGGATACTTTGTCTGCCACGTTCGATGTTTTCACGTGTAAACACAATTTGGTGATATGTGCGGACGAACACCGTGACCAGTATTAATGCGCCGCCGAGGATTAGTCCGTACGTGAATAACGGCACAGCTGTGTCTACGAACGTAGTGGCCATGTATATCCATCGGTGAATGTTTTCCGGCAAGTCACTCACACCCTAATAATTGATAATTATAAATAATTGTAATCAAATATGTTGTGCGATTTGTAGGTACTGAGAGGAAATCTAATTCGAGTGTTATTCATTTTTGTTTACCTCTTCGAGCCACATAATCGGAAACGTAATGCTTCTGAAGTCGGACGTCGGGTAGATATTGGATTGCTCAACTTTTAAATTGAGCTGAACTTTTACGCGGGCTTCTAATGGTACTCCCAGTCTCTGTAAACCATATAATATACCGTTATATAATTCATAATATAGATTTGTATCGAAAACTAGACGCTGTTTAAAATATTCTTAAATAGGCAATAATTAACAACTATAGTTTGAAACCTAATCAAACATTTGTACGATTTTTATTTTGAAAATATGAAATTTATTACGTATATATTTTAACATTTTAGACATATTTTGATTTGGAGTTAACAATTTAATATTGGATTTATCTTTAATTTTCAGACTTTAATTAAGAACTTTTTTTGGAGTAGTGGAACAAACTAGGTTTCCTAACCTGAAATATCAACCAAGAATAATATTATTACTAATAGGTAGTTTATACATGTTTATATTCAATCTCAACAAAGTCTAAATTAAAAATGTAAAAAAAGAACTTTTATTTCCACAAAATTACTACCAAAAAAAAAAAAAAAAAATGTATATTAAAAAAAAATTTAATCTAGATAAAATACTCGTAGTTAATACAATTTTAATTTATAAATATTATGGTACTTACAGGTTGAATTTTTAAAAATGTTTCATGCTTTTCTTGATCTGGTGAAAGACCCTCTACATCTTCTAAAAGTTTTGGATCAGCTTTGTAGAAATGAGGAAAAGATAAGTAAACTGGAGCATCTATAAATATCAATAATCAAACCAATTTTTACTTATAATTTTCTACATTATTTATTAGAATTACTATTTTAAGTTATTATTTATTGAATATGTAATATTCTGTGGCTTCACTTACTAAATTGACAAGGCCCAATGTATTGCAATCCTTTAATTGTACATTCAGTGTTGTCTTCGCAGAAACATGCATTATCAGGATTTTTATCAACAGTTTCTAGAAGGTTGTCGTCAGGTGTATAGTATCCTGCTGTAATACCATCTTTGATTACATCTTTTCGGTATCTAAGTGCCCATACTCGGCATAAATCTTTGTCATACACGTGTACTAAATCAGACTTTGTAAATTCTCTTGGAGGGAAAAACGAACCTAGAATAAAATGTTTAAACTTATTTATAGACATATATAAAAATATACAATGATGTTTTTTTATTATAAAATTAAAACATTAATATAGATACCCCCAAATAATTCCTTAATAGATACTAAATAGTGGTTCATTTAATAAGATCAAACAAATGTTTTTAATCGTCTGTAGTGGTGTTTCGACTATTAAAATATTTAAATGGTATATTTTTTGTATAATTTGATGTTATTTAAACTAAATATTATTTTATGGTACCTAAATGTTTATTATTATTATTGATACATTCGGCTTTGCGATGATGAAGTTAGCTAATTTAATTAAAGAAAAATTAAGCTGGGTATATAATATTGATGATAATTGTTTTTAAATTTATTATATTCAATTAACACACTCATCATTTTAATATTAAATACGTCAATTTTTAGCTTGACATGACTACTACTGCTACCTATAGAGAAATTGCATATAACTGTCTACAAACACCCATTCATCCTATTTCTAATCTTATTCATTTTATGATGTGCAATAGACTTTACGATGTGATAAAGTATTACCAGATAATCCTCCTCATTATTGTCTCAAAAAAATTGACTATGTGATAATCTCCATTATAAAAAATTTAAACTCAAAAAAATTAAAATTCTGAGTTTGTATATTTAAAATAATCTTTCAACCTCCTTAATAATGCCTTGTTAATTATTTTACAAAAAGTTTGCTTATTTAATATAAAATACAGATAATAAATATATTGTATTTTAAATAAAAAAAAAAAAAAAATTATAAAAATATAATGAGTAGGTATATGCAATGTCGCTGAGATAAGAAGTGGACTGGGAAGGGTTCAGCTTACTATTCCAAGTTTTCATTGGTGGGCCCATACATGTAAATAATTAGGGTCTAAGACCTAATTTCTTTTACTCTAATTGTGATCATGGGTCTTAATATAATATGTACAGTATATAGAATGTACGTATACGTAAGTATATATATATACTTATACGTACCTACATATAAGTTTTGTGGCTCAAATTTTCTTTTAAATTTAATATATTATTATATTAAATTAATAATAAAATTGAAAACGACCACGTTGGTTAACTAAAAGTACTCGTAATATATTATTTTGTTACTATTTTAGCAATGCTGTCACGGTACACACATTTTAATGTTCACCACACAAAATTATGAGGATATAACAATACAAATACTATTGTAAATTTGTGTATCGCTAAAATGGTTAAAAGGGTACATGATAAAAAGGTGCAATAACATTGTTGATAATTCTCTTCTTTACAATTATTGTTCAAAATTTATTTTCGTACGTCCAATATAAACCGAGATATTTACACAAAAACTATTTGCTATTAGTAAAAAAATCATACTTCTTTAAAAGTTTGCACGCTGTAGGCTTTATAGTACAAAAACTATATCTCTTACATGATAATACTATAGTACTTTTTTTGTAGATAATTATCTCTTCTATAATTTTTGTTTGAAACTTTTTATTGTAAGACAAATAAAAAGAGAGATATTTATAAAAAGTAGTATTCGTAATCTTTGACCTCGAACAACTTTTTACGCATGCATGACATCGATGCGAGCTTTTCATACGTTGTTTATACCTAACAGCGTAGCAGAAGCGTCTAGCCTACTCCTTGAGAGAGACGGTTAACCTCCTAAGTAGTTGTTGGTGGTTGATCAGGATAGTCTGGTGATATTTCGTACTGTTTAATTATAAATGAGTAATGTATTGTTTGATTCACTCATGATGCTTTCGTGTTGATATTTCAATCAAAACATATAGAGTTATCAAACGGTTTTTTTTTATCATATAGTCCATGTATCACTGTTATAGTCATATAGTTCATTTAAAAACTCTCAACCACCAATTTTAACATCTTATTTTTTCGAATACCACACAAACTAGTCAGCAAAATACGAATATACAACATACGTTTATAGGGAAAATGTAAATAAACTCCATGTTATCGGAATGAGTAACAGATAAAAGCAATAAGTCAAAAATGAATGACAAAAATGTCGTGTGGGAATATAAGAAAACAATAAATTATTGTTATCAGTTAGTCACCAAGCCGGCTGAATAATAATTTTAAAAGCGATTTCATACCTGATTATTTTATAATTTATCAATTAATTTTATAAATTGTTGACTACAAATTAATTTGTAAATTTTCGTGAATTTTATTATTTTTGTAAAAATTGGAAATTTAAATGCTTATAAATTATAAGTAAAAAACCATGATGTCTATGTATAGTTAACATTATTAAATATCTACGACCACGACTTATGAAGAACCTTATATTATTTATTACATTTTTACATTTTTAAAATTTATTACTATTCAACTTGTGGTCATTGAAAGGAGTGTGGCCGTATGGGGGTGAGGTTGCCTTTTCCCACCTTTTCATATTTATAACTATGGGTGGGTATCCCTGCAAGCATGTAGACGCCCCTCCTATTAAATTTTAGTTCGGCGCCACTGCAGCGTAGTAAAAGCGTTTACCAAAATTCAGCTTTGTGTTAATTTTTCCGAACTGGAATCCTATGTTGACTAGGTTACAACGACGTGTAGCATATGCGTACAGAGTGGTGGTGTATACCACTGTAACACTACCGGAGCAATAGCTTATTAATAATATAATATTATGAGTACTGTTTGTTAGTCAACGTAGTTTTTAATTATATCATTATCAATGGGGACTTTTTACACGTTGTTTATAATAGCGTGTAATAAAGGTGTACACCAAAATTGAGCTTGGTACTAATTTTTCAGAGCTGAAGCCTATTTTTCATTTAATTTGACTATTGGGCTTAGGCTTAATGGCGATGGCCTCAGAGGTTCGATTTAGATTTTTGGATGTATTAGTAGATGCATCGCAAAAAATCTCCGAAAAGATGATGACGTTTCCATAAACAAAATATTTTTAAAAAAGCAACGGCTGCCTTTATAACATTATACGAAAGAAAAAAATTATATAAAAATATTATAGATATCTTTGCTAGCGGCCCAAAATTTATAAACTAATACCGGCCCACTGTGCCATAGAATAGAGGCACACGGGGCCAGTTCGATACTTGCTGGAATGATTAATTTTTACTTTCATTATTAAACAATATGTTGGAAAACATCACTTTTAATAAGTGCCTACATAGTTTCGTTTTAGACGCATACATACATGATATTTTCATTGAATTTTATGATAATAAATTACTTACTAAAACGTTATATAAATTTCAAATCATTGTCTTATGCTTTGCAAAAAATGTCTAATAAATTAAAAAAATTAATTTAGCAATAAGATTACTACCAGTTAAATAAAAATACATTATAAAATATAAAAATTGAATTGAGTTTGGTCTGAAGTTCGAACCTCCAAATAAATTTTAAAAACCAATCATACTAAATTTCTCAATTCATAATCACGGTCAGACGTCATCGACAAGATGGTTATAGTAATATAAGTATTCACATTAAAACTTATAAGTATAGGCACTGTTCTAAAATTCAGGAAGAGACGATGGGATAACATTTTTTTAACCACTACCATTTTTACCAACGAATGCATATATTATTAATCATATGGTCTCTGCATATATATAACTTAAAAATGAATAATCTTAATGTTATTGATAAATTTATGTTTATGAATTTTTGATAAATATCTAATATAAGTAACTACAGTAGTTACTATTGGCATACTCCAATTACCAAATTACAAGATAAATTTAAATTTAAAAGTGACATTACATTTTTTCAAAATCAAACTTAACACTTAATAATATATATGTATGTATAATATAGGATATATATATATATATATATATATATATATATATATATATATATATATATATATATATATTGTATATTTTTATTTATAATACAATATATAGGTACCTAGATTATAACACCTTATATTTTACTAATATAAACATCAACAATTGAAAAAAAGTCTACAGAGTAGATAATCAATAGCTTTTCACAACTTCATAACTATCCGATACGCACTGTTATATATTTTTTACATCTAATACAACTTAAGTATACATAATCTTAAAATTAATAAATTCAAATCTTGAAAAATTGTTATGATTTCCGTTCTTTATTTGTGTGTATGAAATATATAAATATGATAAATCGATAACTTCCTACAATACATTTCGTACTAAATATTTTTTTTTTATACTATTAGCAGTTAATTGTTTGAAATAAATTTGTTTAATGAGATCAATAATACGCGTTTAAATGATACAATCGTGCTCAATCTTTAATTGTATTTTTTTTGTAATGAATCCAGCGTTCATTAATATGAGCATGTTTTACTAACATATTATGCATTCCTATTCTTTATCTAAATTCTAAGTTACATTATTTTGATAAATCGATTTTAACTATCCTAACAGTGCTTATTAGGAACCTACCATATATGTATCAACTATCAGTTAAAAATCAACTTTTATCTGTTATTATAAAATAAATCTACAATTTACATCTATTGACTAACAAATGACTAATTTACAGAAACAAGTATTTTATGCACATTGTATATTTACCTTCGGATGCTTTAATAGAATTACAAGATCCCTTCCAAAATGGCAACTCTTCCATTCCATTTATACGATCGAGGAGTCCAAAGTTCTCCATTCCGTTATGACCCGTGTTTATTGTGGAAACTTCATCTAGTGTACCATTTCGCTAAAATTGTATTCATCTAATTATTAAGTTTTCAAAATATATTAATAAAAACAAAATGAATTACAAGCATACCATTAAGAAAAGTCCCATTTTTTTAGGTGGTCTTTTCCCTTTTGGATAATATGTGTTTGCTAGTGAAGTTAATGGATCGTCATAACCAAAAACTAATTGTTGTGGGGTAACATGTTTAAACGGGGTTAAACCAGAAAATCTTAAAATTGCTGAAAGTGAACTTCTTAATATTGACGGTAAACTATTTGCTTGTGTAGTCAATGTCTAAAATTATAAAGTAATTATAATATTATTAATATTATTATATTCATAATTATTTATGAATATTAAGTTAGTCAATTTTATAAATTGTCAAAAACTTACTAATAGGGGAATATTTGGTACAGTTAATTTGATTTCATCATTTGAAATAACTGAAAGATGTGGCATGAATTCTAAAATTTTTTTGTGTTGGTACGTCACAGTGCCGTTGTTATTAAAATGAATGTTAACTTTTTCCATGTTTTCTCTAAAATCGATTAATTATAATTATTTTCTATTATATATATATTAGTATTGATAAAATTTAATAAAATTAACTACCTAGTAAACTGAACAATGTTCATCGTTTAATTTATAGTGTGTAATAGTTATCAATAATTATTAAAGTAATAACATGAACTGCCTGTAATGTGTGTTATAAATTATAATGATTGAATCAGATTTATAAATATTTTTTTGATTTTGAGATTATTCAAAGTGGTATACTGCTTTACGCTTTATCCCTAACATATAATAATAATAACTAATTAACTATTTTTATTATAATTTTTATTTATATATTTATTTTTTATTATTTTTATTAATTTTTTTTTAAACATTTTTTTAAATAACATTCAATCGTTTGTTATGTTTTTATTATGATATTTGTATAAAGCTTATTAAATTTTTACGAACGAATGACTATAAGAAAATATTATGTATTATAATAATCAGTCATTTAACAACATGATCTTTAAAGATGTTGTGATTGTCAATTTATTTTCTAAACTTGTATCATTGATGAAACTATGAAAGCTATAATCGGTTTATGAATTATCAATACCTGTAAGAGATTCTCAATACTAGACTACCCGGGGTGATTTTTACGAATGACATAATAACGAAAGGACATACATACTTATTCAATTTTATGTCCTTCTAATCATTCTATTTTAAGTGTTGAAGGTAATATTTTGAAATTGCAAATACAATTAATAACGAATTAGAAAATTATATTTCTGTCTCTTTGTATGTAGAAAATATAGAAACTGGACTGAAGCTTAATAATATGTAGTACACACTCAAATCTTATTGATTAATTGCTAGAATCTGTTGGATTAGTTTTAATATTATAACCTAACCTAAATTTCGGACTCTATAATTAAATTATAGGAAATGGTAATTGATGAGGCCTTACGTGATGATAAAAACTCTTATGGAATATACTATTGCACGATAATTATAGTAGAAAAAAACAAATAAATTTGGTAATATTACGCATTTTTTTTAATACTTCGTAATTCACTTTATTATGCATTCCTGTATAGAATAAATTGTGTCAAAGTATACAAAAAAATAAGAAACTTAATTAAAAATTCTATGAGTAATAATTTCACAGATTTCCGAAATTAAATAATCATAATATGTTATGTAATAAGAATACATATTGATTTTTCACATTTAAGTAATAATAATAAGAAATAAGACTCATCATAAGAAAATAATGATAATTTATTTGAAACATAAATAGTTTAATGTTAACGTTCTTAACGAATAGACCTTATTACGTCACGTTTAATTCATTGTGCAGCCTCTGCGGCCACTATCTAGATCATACTCATACAGCATTGCAGCTACAGTGTAATAATCTTAAACATATAGGAAGGGTTCTGACCACTTTCTCCCAGACACTTACTTCATAACTACTGGTATTATCCGTCGTTCCACATTGCCATTTTTAGCTAATCATCATTGATGTCATTGTTATTACTTTTAAGTTAATGTTAAACAAATTTAATTTTAAAATATTATATGTGGGTATATTCTTTACTTTAAACATTTAAGGTGCACTACATGTGATTTATATAACTATGTGTAATATTAAAAATTAAAATCTGTATGATAATTGTTAAAAATTCGATTAAAATAAATAAAATGTTTACTGTAAACAAAAATTATATTTAATATATAGGTTAATTAGAATTAATATTATATCATGATCATTTCTTTTAGCAAAAAATTCCGTATTTTAGTCATTACACTTAAATTAATATTTGATACTAATAAATCTATATAATAATATGTTTATATCAATTTACAATCCCCTTAGTTATTGATGTATTAATACATATATTATTACTAAAAACAACTAAATTCCTGAGGCTCGGGTCAAGGACGGTAAGCGTCTTATGCAGACGTGATATGTGAAGTTCCCCAAGAAAAATAAAGCAGTTTTATTACAACACGTGGTGGGGTCTTTCCAATTTTACTTTTACTAAAGACGTTACATCCAGGGTCATATATATGTTATCGAATTTTAAATAAATGAAAAGCCTATAGCACGTGACCAATACATTTTGTGATAAAACACAATATGCTTACGAGTATTGTATATAATTTGATATTTAATGATTGATTGATTTTTTGATATTTGTGTTCATAAATAAAAAATTAGACTAAGTTATATCACGGTATGGGCATGAATAATTGATATCAATTTTATTATTTTAGGATAACATTTCATGAACATTTTAGTTAGTACCTATAAATTACACGTAATGGTGTCTTACTATATATTATGTAAATAGGTAATAGCTATATAATAAGTAGGTATTGGCAATGTTCGTGAACTATTTACTCGCGTATAATCTAACTAAAATAATTTACTAACTATTTAAAGGTTTCATTAATATTGCATTCTATAGAATCAAATAATATTTTTTATTACATTTATGTACCTACCTATTTAGCTATATTAAATACGATCCATAATTAAATTTGTTGTTAAGTTATATTCATGTTCGTTAAAAAAAAAAAGCTTCAACAATTGTATAACTATGTATGTTTTGATTTTAGACTATTGAAAACTTAACTATATCTAAATAACAGTTTAATATCCAGCGTAATTTAAAAATGTAGGTACTCAATGAAAATCTAATGTACCTATAGGAGTAAAATTGTATAATATGAATAATAAAATGATGATATAACTGCATAATAAAATAAAATGTATTATGTAAATAAATTATTACGTGCTTACAATCTACATAAATGACAAATGAAACCCACCATGTTTATGTGTCATGTAACACAATATTATGAATTTCACGTTCTTTTATATTTGACATTTAGGTAAAGGGGTTTATTTAATAGAAATATGTAAGGATTAGGACTACTTTATTATTTGTGCAATTCAGCACAAGGGCGTACAGATGAGATGCTTGTTGATATATCAACAGTTTTATCAAAACGTTATCTTTAACAGAAGATTCACGAGAAGATAGTTTTCAAGGATTCTACATTTATTATAAAAATTGTAGGTTAGATTTGGATATAATAATCAGTTCTTATACTATTATTATGCTAATATTTTGCTTAGACAACTGTAGTTTTTAGGGGAAATTTACTGTATTATAAATTAATTAGTTAAATAATTTTGCCAATTATGATATACCAGGTGATCCATACGACGTAAAATACTTAATTTTTTTTAAAAAATATTAACATTTTTGAAAATATTGTTTTACATGTTTTCAAGTTGTTATATATATATATTCTTTTTTTTTATCCTTAAATTTTTTTAAGTTTTTTACATTTTTGATTGACAACATACAGTTTAAATTTTGTTTCAAAAGCAGAATATTTATCTTAGTATTTTGATAAATACAAATTGAATTTAGGAAGAGTAGTTTATGAGTTATATGTATTTAAAGTTTAGTTGAGTGAAGTGGAGTAGTACGCGGTTATCCCGTAAAATATTGGTCGACTACTCCGCTTATTTAAATTTTAAATAATTATAACTCTTACTCATAAGCTACTCGTCCTAATTCGATTTATATATATCGAAATACTAAGAAAAATATTCTGCTTTATAAAATTAAAACTATGTTATCATTCAAAACAGTAAAAACTTAAATAAAAATATTAAAAATATATGTATATATATATTTTTTTTAATAGTATTTTGTAAAAACTTGAAATCATGTAAATAAATATTTTTAAAAATGTTAATACTTTTTGAAATAATGAATGTTTTACGTTAAATGGATCACCTGGTAGGTACATAATACGACTATGAATCGCGTTTTTAATAATTATTGAAATACTTAGATATTCAATTAATTTTAAATTATCGATCGTCATATTTATAATTAATAATATTAACTTCCAAGACCAAAAGTAATAACAATTATAGTATTTAATTTATTGTGTAATTAGGTCTTCCAAAGCGAGTTTTAAAAAAAACCACTATGTGGATATTTATTTTATTAATTTTCTTCATTGATATTTTTTAGCAAGGTTTTTAGTAAAGTGAACGTCACATCTTGTATTATTATTACTTAAAATGGATGGAGTAAAACTATAAGAATTAAATAGTTGTTGATACTATATTTTAAAAAAGCGATGATAATTTTTTCTACCTATCTATCTATTCTAAATACTAATTATCAGATATTAAAAGATTCATTAAAATTTAAAATGATGATTATAGATTCTTGATCTACTATATTGTCTATTCATGACTTTAGTTTTATAATGTTGCATAATAATTTAGGGTTATTGTTAAATATAAATATTATACTTGAAATACATGTAACAAATAGGTACGACACGTTAAATGTTTAAGTTTATATTATATGTATCTATATATTACATAGATCTAACTAACCAATAGTATACCTACAAACGTATTTATGTAGATATTAAATTACTAGATGTATTAAACTGTAAAAATTAGTGTTACTGTTGCGTTCAAATAACAATAATAATTATATCTTTATTTAAATTAATCCAAACAAATATATATTAAAATAAATAAATTACCTACACTTTTACTAGATAATATGATCAAGTTGAAAGTTTGAAAATTAATAAAATTTATTTTACAGTTAAAATTAAAAAAGTTATAAATTCGAAATAAAGCTTAGTTGTGAGTCTTACATTCGATCAAAATAATATTAAGAGACAAAGTGTAGTATTACACTGAATATCACTTATCTAGACACAAGATACTACACTATACTCCAATATGATTAATTCAAGTTTGAAGAAATATGGACTGGGCTATGAGCTTTGAATTGTATATAGATTTTTAATTTTTGTGCGTTCACATGGGTATTATGTTTTTCTGATTGTAAAAGTTATTGTAAATATATTTTATTTTCTTATATAGAAAAAAAAAATACTAACTAAGAACTGTTGGATTAAATACGAAATATAATAATTATAGGGATACAGATATAAGTAGTCAGAATTACTAAAACAGTTTAGTTAAATTATCATAGGTGGTATTTCATTTATTTTATTTTTATAGTATGCCTGCTATTTACTTACCTATAGTATTTAATTTAATACTATCACTTATTAAATATATAGGTAACTCGTAATAATTGTAAAATAATAAATGTTGTAAATATCACAATACGAATATGTAAACCAGCTATTTTCATATAGTTAAAACGATTGTAAAACCATTTTAATCATTATAATACCTATATAAATAATTATTCTTATTAAATAGTATATTTTACCCGACTAATAAATGTCAGTAATTACTTGATTAATTATGTTATTCACTAACGTCTAATAAATCAAAAATCGTAAATTATTATCTATCTAATTCCTATATTATCAACTTAAGACTCTTTTAATTTTATTAGCTACGCATTTTAAGTAATAATAATAAAAAAATTATTTTTGTACTTACCTATAAACAAATGGACCAATTTCTTGAAGTTTTGGCTTCTCGCCATTATGTAAGAAGCCATCGGAATTGGTGACATTGAATATGAATACTTTTGTCAGTCTTAATACGCCGGGTTTTTGCCAGTAGTGATAACTTAAAGTGCCATTCCATAATTTTAAGTTCTAAAATAAAATTATTATAAATTATTGAAATCGAACAAGAAAAGTAAATATTAAACATTTTAGTTGTACTAAAATATAAATAATGAAATCGGGAAAATCGGGAAAACAATATAAGTAAAAATAAACTGATTGACAAATGTCACGACAAATAAATTGTATATTGTAAATAGATCTGTATTTTTCTTATAATATTGAAAATGTAAAACAAGTATTATTTTTTCTTTAAATGTATTACAATTTATGAAATACACATACTTATTAGTAGAGACAATATTTATATATTTTAATTAAAATTAATTAACTAAATTAGACATTTTTATTGTATAATACTAGTATGCAATATTGAAGATGTTAGTTGAAGAAGATATATGATGTAGAAAACCAATGAAATCGTTGATTTTATTTATAAATTTTTAAAAAATCATAAACACCTAACCGAAACCAAAATAACATATAACTGATCTTTTTATATCAAATATTGTTTGATATTTAATTAAACATGAATAAACTTCAACATTTTTTAACATTATTTTTTGAAAATTAAAACAATTGAGTAATTTATTTTGTATATTGTGTCACGAACAATGGTTTTATTAAATGTTTGCTAAATGTGCTGTATCAAGAAGATTATATAATATTATATATACACATATATACTATAATAATTAGCGTCAAATTAATATGTATCATCCATAGTTGTGATATTTAATATTATACTTTTCAATTGTCATATTCTCGTAATCCTATAAGCTACATTGAACATTATGCAAATCTCAGATTAAATTATCAACGTTGTGATATGTATTTAAAGTGTTATTTTTAATAGAAAGTTCAGTACGTATTTTTTCTTTACACATTTATATTGGTAATTAGTATTTATTGTTATGTGATCTTTGCAATGAACAAATATTTGAATTTGGACATTCTCTTCAATTTCAATTGTTAATTGTTAATGATTTTTATTGTATTAGAAGCACCTGTAGCGTTGTTTCTAATATTCTTATATGATTGCTATTGTGAAAAATACCTTTAAAATTATATAATGAACCCACGGAACTGAAGAGAGTATGAGCCCAGCTATTAACGCTACAACGCCAAATATGATGACCGCTAGTCGACCTGAAACAAATTTAAATTAATTTTTTATATTTTATAAATATATCATTAAATCTAATGTTATTATAATTCCAACTTAACTAGAGACAAACTATTTTGAAACAAGTGGTTTTAAATGTAGATTTTTAAATTTTAATTTTTTTCAGGGTGGGTAGATTTTTTATTACAAACGTATGTTTGATCCTAAAAAATGATAAAAAGTTGTCCAATACATTTTTTTTTATTTTATCAATAATAACTGGTTTTGTTTTCAAATAATTAAATATATATTATATTAACCTTACCCTTTAGGACTTATTAGTAACATAATATCATATAATTATACAACTTAATTCCTACCTATATCAAATGTTAATGTATTATTACCTTAGTCGCGTTTATACTTTAAATTATATCTAAACCATAGTGAGCGGAATTTGTTTTTTCATACTTTATAGTAATTTAGTGTAGTAAACTAATTTTCAATTAATTAAATACCACACAAACATTTTATTCATAAAAAATATTTTTGACATTTTTATCAATGTAGTAAAATGTTTAATTTGTGTTAAATATAATATTGTTTAAGTTTACTTTTTTGGTTCCCCAACACTTGTTAGTAAACTTTACAATTATTCATTGAGAAAAAAAATAGCATCAATATAAATGGTGTACCAAAATCAGTAGATAACAAACATTAAGTCAAATTTAAAATTTTTGCTTTTAGTTGTATACTTACTAAATTATTTAATTTTAAACAAAGTTATTTATAACAAAATGTTATCTTAATTCATATATATTTTTATTGGATATATTATTAATATAAAATTATATTATAATTATATATTATTAATGTAATGTGCATACATTATTATTTATTGTAATTTAATAAGTATATTAACTATAGGTACTTAAAAAAAATTAATCAACCCTATTGCGAGCTTAATAATATTTAATGAAAACATTTAAAAAATGTGTAATTAGTAATTACAATTGAATTCAATCAAATAATTATTAATTATTTCAAAATATTATTATTATTATTATTATTTTATATTTTTACTGAGTATCATTGTATTATGTGATATAATCAACTTAAAACCACATATAATATATTTCGACATATCTTCATTGTATAACTTCCATGGCTCGGTGAAGATTATAATATTTCGCGGTCATGATTAATGAACGCATGTACCACAATCAAGGTGTATAAATAATAATTGTGAATTTATATAATTATACAATAAGTGACAAGATAAATTGAACATATTTCAAAATTTTTAAATCATTAATGTTAAATATTTAGTAGTTAATGTAAATGTCTAGAAAAAGCTTAAAACCTTCGCCACTGATAAGATTTCTTTTATCAATAATCAATGCACAAATATATTTTTTGTATTATGATTGTTATATTTTATTATAGGCACATGACTGTTATATAGTGTTGGCTGTTATATAATCATTATTGCAATTTCCCGTTATTCAGTGTAGGTACCTAACTATATATTTTTTCATTTGAAAAAATAGAAAACACAATGGCTCTACATTTATATTTTTCATATTTTTTTATCAAATACATTTTTCTTAAATTTTATCTTTCGTGATTAGGAGGTTAATTTCTCTAAAATTGCCAATAGGCTATTACAGTTATGATGATTCAAATGTAAATTAATGTTTATACAATGTTTTTTTTTATTTTTAATATATATTTTACGTATTTTTGGACATGACGTTTGAATGTATCAATATATTTCTTCAAGTTAAAGAAATAATAGTAGTCTGTAGGTATTTTCTATTTTCATAAGGTTCCAACACACTCATTAAAAAAAAAAAATACAAGGAACTGCAGTTGGTAACTATAGTAGGTACTTTATTATTCACGTTATGATACTTGAAATCTTAAAACTCACTAGTTGGATGCTCATTGCGTAGGTTTATGTTTCGGTCTAATAAGTACGTTTAATAACAGCACCAATGTC
Source organism: Pentalonia nigronervosa (assembly GCA_014851325.1). Taxonomy (NCBI): domain Eukaryota; kingdom Metazoa; phylum Arthropoda; class Insecta; order Hemiptera; family Aphididae; genus Pentalonia; species Pentalonia nigronervosa. The sequence goes on along the minus strand of JACXSJ010001290.1, from coordinate 38,236 downwards.
CGATGTCACAAGGTATTCTCAATTCCTCGTGATATCGTAATATGCATTAAGTATGCTATAAATAATCATACAGCGTACCAAACATAATAGGCTAAACTCTGTGTTACACAAGTATATATACAAATATAAAATACTCGTATATATTTCTCTGTTTTATTTTATCAGATATAAATCACTGTCTTATGATGTAAATTCAGAGAACAAATGCCGATCGATATCGACGAATATTCAATTCCGCCGAAGTGTGTCAATCCTGAATTTGTATAATCATAATGCAAGCATAATTATACTAAATGTTATTACTTTCTCCTACCTACCTTTGAATACTCGTTTTAAATTCGGCTGACCAGCAGTAATCTTACGTTTCCCGGTCAACAGTTCTTACGCAATATCACAATGAAGTGTTCAAAACTTCCTCCAGCTAACAGTCATTATACTGTACACCGCAGTCGGCAATGCTATATAGGCATGTAGGCATGTAGCACACTGCACACAGATGGCTATGTAATAGGGCAGAGTTGATAAACCGGGTCCAGCTGATCAGCTTGTTCTGTTGACGAACACTCGCAGTACTCTCGATTTTTATTTCCCGGTGACCTACTAAACGTATTATCTCATCGTAAACAAGTAATTCTAGAAGTTTGTCGAACTCTTTTAAAAATCTAATAAAACGTTACTGAAGTGTAGACACTGACTAGCAGCCAACTAAAATTAATTAGGAAAAACTCTTCACCGCAAACCCGCATGTACGAACAGTAATGGAATAAGTTTCAATATTTATAAAAATAATAAAGTACACTAATAAAATATAGTAAAATATATTATGACGTAAAACTAGGCGTATTTTGAAATTTATTATGGACCGTAAGAATATTCTACGGTCTAGTGCACTAGAATTATTTAAGAGTGATTCGTGGTGACGGTTGCTACTAAGGTAATAGCTCTCTCTCGGTTACCTATGTCTATTGATTTTGTGGTCATTTTTTTCGTCTTGGGTAATAATCTTTAATTAAATATTAATGGTTTTTTGAATTTTCTTTCTGATTTAACGACTCGGCGTATTTTTTATACATTTTTATTTGGCATATGTTTTATATAGTTATAAGTTATGACTTATTAAGATAAAAAAACAGTATTAGTAATAACAGTATATTAGAAATTATTAATCTTTGTATAAAATTATGTAATTAAAAAAAAATATATTTGAAGAAATAATATAATCTTTATTGGGAGTAATGAAGATAAACATATAAAATATTTATTTATAAATGAATACATTTTTTTTAATGTTTATACAATATTTAAAAATTATTTAGTCAAAAATTACATACATAGAAAAAATTGTATTTCAATGTGGTATATTATAATATATTTTAAATAAAACGAATTATATAGATATACATATTATGTAAAATTGAAATAATTTTATTGAATAATAATTTTTAATATATTCCGTACTTTCAAAAATGTAAATATTATAGAGGTAACTTATTTATGATGTTCTAAGTAAAGCGGTAGGTTTAGGTTAAATAATGACATAATATATTTTAAATAGTCTTATAATATAGTGTCACCATTCAAAAGTCAATAATATATTTATCACAGTAGCCAGCCAGTAGATATGTCAAAAGAATGATTAAAAACATATTTCCAGTAGAATAATGCAGTGCTTCGTATTGTAATAAATATAATGTATGTAGGTATTAAAAAGAAAAGTTAAGTTATAATACATTATACTTTTGGTTGAATTTTTTTTTAATTTTAACTATAAAACTGCAGCGATGATCATAATATTGTAATAATATTTATGCGGTATTTACAATATATTAACACGTTTTTATTTCTTCCTCTTTACTCAATAATTGGTTTGTTATCTTAAATAATTAAATGTTATTTTAACTTATGCCTGCCGAGAAAAACCAATCGGTACTCACTGTTGCTGATCCTCCTTTGTTGAGAGACGAGCAAGTTGATAGGTAACCCATTTCGTCTGCTCGTTCGTCGATTCGATTGCCGTTCATTACTAAACGGGTCGTTTATGTTGAAAGTCGGTATTTGCTGAAAGCTGGATGACATCCGGGGTGTTACGCCAAACAGACGATTTTTGGCTGACTGGTATGGTAACTTTATCGGGGTTAAGCCCATTTTCGTTGCTTACTAACAACGTCGGGAATCGTTGATTACGTTCAAAATGTGTGATATATTCGTACGGCAATCTTGCATCCCATTCGCCGTGCACTCGGGCAGCCACCTCAAGTGTGTTCGATACTGTAATCGAGAAAAATGGATAACAATATTAACGAGCGGATACATTATTTATGTTTATATTTGTCTCGTAAATTTGGAGGTGATTAACAACGCATAATGGATTAAAAGTAAAAAAAAAAAATTGTATCTGGGTCATCAATTTCGGAATAATTTTGCTGACGACATTAGCTAGCTCTCAAACCCACGTGCTGTATGGTCAGTTTCATATGCGTTATAATTTCGACAGTTAATAATACAAATGCACGTTGAAAAAATCAAGTTGTGCATGTTTTTATTTCGGATGGGTATACCATAGTTGCCGTACAATGAAGATAATAATACCCTTCCTGATGCAAAAATATCGTTTACCTGCTCGCTTATCGGAACACAATATTTCGACATTTATTATTTTATTTTATACTCGCGTGTACGAACATCGGTAACGATTGGCTCGTGTGAACGTAAACGGATCATTTCTCTGAGCGTACACGACGCATGTATCTAACCTATAGTGCAATACAATTTATAGACTTTTACAGTCTTACACTCACACTGCAGTGTTATGAAAATAATCGACTCTCGCGGAAAAAAAAAAACACAGATGTGAATAATATTCTGTTTGTATAACACGACGTGTCGTATTCGCCTATACGGAAGTATAGAATGCTTTTCGTGATGCAAGTGATGACAGCGACGCACCACGCACGGGTTCCATACGCGTACATCAAACCTCTCGGAAACGACTCATTTCGATGTCGATTTATCTAATTTTTACACCAAAACCACTAGAATATCATAACAGAATAATATACGCGTGGGCGTCAACCACATATTTTGCACCTATAATATTTTTTGTGTAGGTTGAGTAGGTTTAGTTGATTTTGTTGATTCAATTCCATTGAGCTTTTTATTCGAGTGGTACAAAATTAAATTTGAAAATGTAGTATGTATTTAAATGTTCAAATGTCTGGACGACGATATCAAATGTAATAATTAACTTAACATTACTACGATATTCCAAAGTTCCAATTTCCGAGAATGATTTAAAGACACCCATACAACGATATCAAGCGTATAATTAACATAATATTACCTATTATATTCCAACGTTCCGATTCTGAGAAGGATTTTAAGTCTATTTCGCCCATATGAATTATTTATAGTGCGGTTAATGCATTTTAAATACTGTTTATACGATAACTGATTATCGAAACAAAACAATATAATTTGTTCGTTGTGACCTTTTTATTTGCCATTTGTACATGACTTCTTGATGACCGTTTTATTTAATGTCATTCATCATCACTACCGCCGATCATTAACATTAAACCATAGAACATTTAATTTTATACAGATTCAAATATCTAGTTCAAATTTAAAAAAATTAAACCAAAGTCGGACACTAATAATTATTGATTAAACTGAAGTACTATTAATACAATATATTATTATAGGTGACTTATACGTCTTATAGATTATTGGTATCTAATAATAAAAAGCTATTTATTTTTATTTCCAATCATTAAACTAAAAACGAAATATGGATTTTCTTAGCTCACGTGGATCATAAAAACCTCCTTGAAAAAATATTATAGTATTATTATAGTAAGCTTTGTATTGAATAAACTTATAATTTAATTATTTGATTTTATTCATTATTAGGGACTTAGTTCCCTGCTTGCTTCACTCACCAATCACAATTTTTATCTCATAACTGCCATTTTTATAATTTTTAATTAACTGTATTTTTTTTTTTTTTTTTTTTAGTTGCCACAGCAATTATAAATAAT
>JACXSJ010001290.1:0-34099 GCA_014851325.1 Pentalonia nigronervosa | reverse complement strand
ATGATACCAATATATTAAAGTCAAATAGTTTTTTTTTTTTTAAATGATCTTAACGTCACTTTGGTGTTACATATAAGTTAATGAATTTTGTATTAGATTTCAAACAAAATGTGAATATAAGCTAAACCTATTTTTCCTAAATATTGAACTCTTATAATATATTTCTGCCAACACTTATCGTATTTCTTTGATATGTCAAGTTATGACTGTGATATAATATAGAAAATACTGATGATGTATCTTAGTTTATACAATACATTAAATCAAATTATTTCAGCGTTATTCTAATAATACGAAATTACTACTTAATAGTTATAATGATATAGAGTTATGTTTCGTGTTTAAGAAATACGCATTAAAATGTCATGTACGAGTACGATAATTGTTTTTATGAAATGTTATGAGTTTGAAAAACTTAAACACCAATAGCATTTCTCCTCAATGCTTATCTTATTTCAGTGTTTATTATTAATTCTGATAATTATTTTTAATTTAGCATGTTGGTGTTAACTTTTAATTATGAGCAATAACAATCATCGTGTAATTAAACATTAAAAATATGGTAAGCGAGTTATATAATTTTCAGTTCAATCGTTATAATATGATTTAAAACAATTTACCAATTGTATACATAGTATGACAGTGTACAAGTATTTTATTATTTTATTGTATTTATTTATTTTTACTGTAATCAAAATACGTTTTGTGTAAGTTATATAATCAAAATTCGAACAGGAAAAATAATTTGAAGAGACGTGCCTAAATATTAATAAGACCGAACAGTGTTTTTTATTAACTTAAACGTACCTAAAATATTAGTTGAATTAGGTGATATATTATTTAGTATTTTATAGGTATTCATATGTATATTTATAAAAGTGTCACCATTCCATTCAATACTCCTATTCTAATTGAGTTCAGATAGTTTTATAGCATGTAAAAAACTACAGGCGTACTTTTAACAAATAATTGATAACATAATATTAAAGATTGATTCTTTTCTGATACCCCCAAATCTAACCAGTGAATTTTGATTAAATATTTCTCATGCTTATTGCCTGTACATTTTTATTAATGGATTAAACTAATTAAACCATATAAAAGTGTAAGTGTTTGTATATTGTTTACCTATAGTATATACATATTACAATATTACACAGATATATGATATAATATTAAAGAACATAATATTTAAAAAGATTGAACAAAGAAAACTAAGAAAAGTCTTCAGATCTAATGTTTTCTAACGCCTATTCATTAACAATACAAAATATATTTAAAGTTTATGTATTGGTTTGTTTATATTTAATGTAGTTTTAGTAGTTATAAGAAAAATATAAATTGCAAAGAAATGTATTGAATATCAAAGCGTACACGTAAAAACTGAATGTCATGGACCATAGTAGTAGCTATAATACTTGTAAATGCTTTATATAGGTATTTATAAATATATTTGTTTTATGGTTATTTCAAGCTAATATTATATTACAGTTTTTAACCTCGACCATGATGTAGTGTTCAATGTTTATAAAAAAAAAAAGTCACTGCTTCAGATAAAATACGCAAAAACACACAACGAAGCTTCAGAATAATATTGTCAATTAAATATTAATAAAATGAAAACAAATCATATTTAAGTATTATACGTTTACACCATCTATCACCATTACCATCATTATCTCATATTTTTCGTTCCGTCTACACGCGTGTGCCATTGACAAACGTTTTCGATTAATGGGTCTATGGTATTACAAACATGCGTATTGACGGTCTTTAAAATATTGTAGAATTTCACATGAATAATATGTCTTAGCTGTTTTATGATAATGTCTAACCTGTTTTATTGGAATTATTTCAAATTCGGGTCACGGTCAAACTATATTTCTCATAAATACAAGTACTAGCTACCACAAAGTTTCCCTTATGACGTGTTTTTAAATTCGCACACTTATCCCCAAAGTTGTGCGTCACCAAACAAAATGCTAAGACATCCCTTAAGGTCCTGCTCTTAACCTTGATATATTATTATTCATTAGCACTTCCTGTTTAGTTAAGGAAATATCCGGTTATAGTTTAATAATTTTATTATGTTCGTTAAATGATTACATTTTTTTTTTCAATGACTCTAAGAACGCATGTCGCCATTTACTTCCTATTAATGTTTCAAGATCATCCATGGGGCCAGCAGACGAGTTGATAATTATAAAATATGTTCGCTTGTCATAACTAGTAACTAGGTACTTATTTGTTGTCATGTACTCATGTAGTCATGTGTTAATAGTATTATATATAATATATAAACTGTATAAATTATTTACCAGCGACAAATATACTCGAAAGAACTATTAAATTTATTACTGTATACAATGGTGAAATGATAACGTATACCTATCTACATTACTTTACAATATAACTTTGGTTAAAAATGTGTTGTAATGAACATTCGAAAAAATAATAAGTTCACTAAAACTATATTTCAAATAGTCAAAATAAATTATTTGACTTAGATTCATAAATTTTGTAATCTAATAAATATTTTATATTTCAATAAACAAATAAGGGGAGAAACTTAAACCGTATGTTTTTTATAACATTTTATACTTATGAAAGAAAATTTCATTTTTATATTTAAAGACATCCAACACATTATGAAATAATTATATAGTATTATGTAAGTATTATGCAATGTAATACTAATCAAAATATATTATATTAAAAAAACCATAATTATTTTTAGGAAAATAAACAATGAACAAATTATTACAGTTTGTAAAAATTATAAAAGTAATCATATTTCTTTAAAAAAAATATTTTGATCTATTCCTAACGAAAAACGCGAATAATCAAATTATTATTGTGACTTACGTGTATAGAAATTATGCATAGGTATAGGCATCCAAATAAAATCCAATAGTTATCCAAAACGAAATTGTGTTCAACACTTTTATTGTATTTTATTTTATTCACTTTTATAAATTTATTTTAATTTGCAACTAATAAAAAAACGTAAATAATTAAAAATAAAAAGCAATGTAAAAAAAAAATATAGCACTGTCGCGCACTTTTTATAAAAGTGTATGAGTTTCGCCGGTCGACTACTCAATGGATGTAATTTATCGAATTTGTTTTATTATAAATCAGTTGAGCCGGTTCGATGATTCATGAACATTTTTCATCTCTTGAATAATTCGCGTACTTCCTTATGGGGGTTTTTTATATATGTATATGTACATTATTTTGGAATAGTATTAATGTCGGTGTATCAAACTAGTTGACCTTAGAAGGGTGTTGATGGTATAGCAGACACTTGCGTAGAATTATCGGGAAAATACACGCTACCAATGTTATACATTATATTGTAAATAATATACTAAACAATCGTGATGTTGTACGTCATCGATGGTCATAATTATAAGTTTTCGGTTTAGTTAACGAACAACATTTCGGAACCCTGACGACATCAAATACGCACGAGTATTAATTGTTATAAGTGCCCGTGGGTTATAGGTACAATAATATAATTTTCACGTTGCAAATATTACCTATGGAGTATACGCGCGCACCATCGTCGTCGTAGGTGTGGCCACGGGACTTATATTATACAGTTCTATATGCCTCTAAAATCCGTCACAAATTATCGTCATGTATGATTATCATTATTACATTATTATCTGGACAGTTGCCGTAATACCACGATCGCGGTATATACGTACAGTGCACATTTCATAACGGCTATTCGCGCTAACGGTCTGACGCATGAATAGGCGACGTTGAAAATCGTCAGGTTTTCTAAACAATGTTTTATTATTATTATTATAGCTCATATGCCATATATATATATATATATGCCGTACGTACCATAATTTGTTTTCGCAAATTTTTGTTTTTATTGTCTATACTAACAACTATAACAAGGCTATACGGTTGAACTTGATTGCGTAGGTATACGTACCTATGTGCGTCGCGCTCGTTCGCATGTTGTATATTATACAGACGTCTATCGTGCCCTATTACTATGTGTGTATGTATAAATATCGCATACAAACGATTCCGCAGTGTGTATATTATACTATAATAGATAGATACAACGGAATAACTATAAATGTGTATATTTTTTTATATTATAATTATATAGATACAAATGTATATAGTGATATTGTTTTACGTAAACACGCGAGTATTGATTATTTTTATTATTCAATAATACCTGTTTAATAAATATAAAATTTTAATTCCTTGTGTGCAGTGTTATTAGTGCAGTGAGAATATTATATTGATTTTAAATATAGTTATATTATACCTGTGTATGATGACACAGTTATTATAGATTTTCGAGTCAAGTTTATATTATTTTTGTTACGATTTGAAATCATAATATCCTTATCGTCCGTATCGCATTTGTATCTTGTGTCGCGGTCACTCGCAGAGAAATTTGTTCACTTAAAGAATCAGTTTAACTCGTCAAGCAGTCGTATGCGTATTTACCTACGTTAAACTGGTTAGGTGCTCTGTATTCATTTTTATTAGCCAACGTCCAGCAGTGCTGCTGCTCTGTGGCTTATTCTTATTCATCGTTTTGACGGTGTTTAATTGTACGGACAGAAGAGGGATATCTTTGTCGAGCCCAATGTATGTTTATGCTATCAATTCAAAGTCTATTGTGTACATTTTGTACGAATGAATAATGCACATAAATTTATATAATATTATATACCCTATACTAGTCACCTATACCTATAACATTCCATCATTATCTACAAACAGACATTACAAAATAAAAAACTTCCAATTAAAATATCGAAGTTTTCGGAAAATCGATTCTCGATATCGATCAATCGATGTTCGTGTATTATGGTATGTATGATTTTATCAGATAATATTGTATATTTTGTTCTACAGGTGATTAAACGTAGTCAATAAAAGCGTACATCGAAATATTGTAAGGTTATCATTACGTGTACCTAATAATCAATAAGAGTTTTACAATTTTTTATTTTTTTTATGAAATGAGATTATGACCGTATAATTACTCGTCTATGATTATAACAATGTTTATAATAGGTTTTATTGCTATTGAGCTTAACCGATTTATGACGTTAATAAAAGCGTTTGTTGATTTCCAAGGATATTCAAATTATAGTATTATACGTCATCGATTTGAAAAATAGACATCTTCGCAATCTAAAATGTAATGCACTAGTACTCGTGCATATTTCAAATTAGAAATGGCAAATTGACAAATCAATGAAATTAATTTTATAAAAATAAAACTGTTATTAAAGTTAAATAACATTTAATAGTTATAAATTGATCTTAGACTATTTATTTTTGTATTTCAATGGAGAATAATTATCATTATTATAATTAATACTATCCGTTATATAGGTTAGACATAAAACACGTATATACAAAAAAAAAAGATTGTTAAATACATAATTGTACAGTTCAATGAACGAAACCATAATTTATCATGTGCAAATTTATTCGTATTATTTAACATCACATTTTAAAGACGTCGCGGGAAGGTCAATTTTTGTTTATTGATTACGATCGAGAAATTATATTACCAAGCTAAATATTGTCTACGTCAGGACGAAGTAATTGCGGTTTTACAAAAAATGTACATGTCAACAAATCGTCATTGTTCATATACAACCGCAGGATTATCATGCTCTAAAAGAAAATTACGCGAAAATGATACTTGTGCCTTGTGTTCTATTTTCATAAAAATATTTGAGGCCGTACAGGTACTTAATTATGATGTATTTATATACATCATACATCGTCACAACTAACAACAGTCGCAACGTAATTATTGAGCCGTCGTCATATCATATCATATTTTTATATAATATGTCATGTATTGCACGAAATAGGAAGTACACCAGACAATTCCGGTCATAACGCATTGAATATGCAAATTTACTAGGAAATTATTTTGATGAATTCGCATTAAATAATTTAAGCATTTAAATGACAAAACTGGTTACAAGGTTTATATACAAAAAATATATAACATTATAATACTATTATATTAATAATGATAATCTTTTATTTTAGCCTTCTGTTTTTGTTTCGGATCTACACGTGAATTGCAATGTTTCTTGTTACTACATATTTCATTAGTTTAATTTTAACTAGAAACGGTGTTCGTTTTATATCAATAAATGTACATATTTTATTACGGTTCATTAAATTATACTTACTACGGACATATTTTAATCTGGAAAAAATCGAGAATGCATTTCTGAAAAATCTATAATTTACTCAAATCGCAAAAAATAATAAAAAATTGAAGTAATAAAATACAATTTGCAATGACAAACATATATTTTGACCGAGCCCATTTTAAAAATGACTTTTGAATGCCATTCATTTATACTTGTAAGTTATTATATTATGTGTTTCAAACTGAGTGTCTCAACACACGCCTGTGCAGTGTATTATTCCGCTCCGAGGTGAACGAAACGAAACGAGTTCCCAGCATCCGGTCTCTGTATCCTGTCTCCTGTGATATTATTTTTTGTTTTGTTTTATTTAATGGTATTAATGAGATAAAAACACGCTTTTTAATTGTTTTACAATTTTATAGATAAAACGCTCAAAGTATATTATTATTGAACAATTACCTACATTGCTTAAAACAATTATTATTAATACAAAAAAACAAGATTTGATTAACCTTCAGTGTGATCGAGTTAATGATATTTAATATGATTTTGTACAATATATATTATTATCTTAAACGTCGATGTAAGAGACAATTATTTTGAGATTTTAGTACAAGTACATTTACTTTTTCAAACTTTAATGTGTCAATTATAAGACCATTAATGTCTCTTAATGACTCTTGCTATACCAAAGGTTATTTATATTTGTGCTTTAAGGATTTAAACAAATTGTTCGATCGTTTAATCTAAGTATAGAAAGAAGGCAGTTATGATGAAATTTACTATAGTTGCATAAGTTTCATACAGAATGAAAAATATAATATGTGATTATAACCATTAAAACATATTCTCCGCATGGCATATATTTAATATACCCATTTATCAATTACAACTGGGGTCAATTATTTCTTCGTTAATGCTAGTCGGTAAAATATGAATTATGTTATACATATTTAAACGGAATCGTAGATAATATCATAATATAAAGTATCATTTAAAAGATTGAGATATAAATAATTTGGGAATTTTTTATCATTTTATTAAGTACATTTAATATCGACATTTTTTTAAATAAAATATAAATTAATAAGAGATCTAAATAGTGATTTAAGTATGCATGTACATGGACAATTTACAAAATAATACTCGTTAAACAATTTGTTTTGGATTTTTTTTTATTTTATGTCCTTACAATAGTAAACAGTTTTCGGATTATTAATTTTGATCTTAATGCTAATTTAAATACATTTTGAATAATAGGTATGCTTTGTTTAAGTATCTACAACCACCCTTAAAATATGTATCAGCTACTTGTGTATAAATAACGATCATATATTTCTTATTTGGTACCTGCATCATACACTACAATGTATAAATTAGGTACATAGGAGATATGCACTGTTAGATAACTATTGTATATATAATTTTCATCATTGCCGTAGTCAATGCTTATTCTTTTTATATGATTGTAAACATTATTAAAAAATATTATTATCTAAGAGAAAATCATTAGTTATTTTAGTAAGTTTTATATGACTCAATGCCATTTTTATGGAAAAACGGTATTTCTACTGACTCATAATTCATGTAGATAACAAATCTTGTGTCTTAATAATTAATCATAGAAGTGCCCAAGTGTGCTCATTGTATTCATTTCAAAATATTTAATTACAATTAAATCAATGTGCTATCATATATATCGGTTGACCTCGATATATTATGACTGTCTGGGTATAATTGAAGTATTTAAAAAAAATCTATCTGAAGATATTCATCAAGGACTAAAAATAATTGTCTAGGATAAAACATTATATCCAAAAAATATTGATGATTATTTTTTACAATACACAATCTTTGAAATTAGTAATGTTGTAAAATAAAAATAATAAAAAATAATAAAATTTATATGCCAAAGAGTAAATTATAATAATAAATTGATGAGCAAAAAATAAGATACTGGTTTTTAGATGACGTGGGATTCTTACAGTAGATGATTTACAAGAATTTTATAACAAAATTAAGTAATTTATTTTAGTTAATGATTATCATTACACCTCATACTCTTAATATTAAAAAAGAAAAAAAACTATACGTTCATTAAAACAATTTTTTTTAAGCTGCTATCTGGAATTTTACACTGTTATCGCTCTTTGTAAAAACAATCATTATAAAATTGTCAAAATTCTTTAAAAATTCGATTTTATTTCAATGAGAATAATATGAGCACTAATCGTATACGCCACGTGTCTAATACAATGTACATAATAATCTATGCGCTTACAAAAAAAAAAAACTGATTCCCCCGAGCAAATGTTATGCTAGCAATAATATTATTATTAGATGTTAAATGTAAATACTATTATTCTATGTAAACATTTGCATTTTTACTTTTTAAATTCAAACTATGCTAATAGGTCAAGAAATCATTATATAACTTTGAAATAGTTTTATTATACCTTATGTAATTTTTTATATATATTTTTTATACCATAGTAAATTTAAATTTCAGTGTACTGACATCAATATTTAACTATCATATATTTTATGAATTTAAGTTTATTCTTTTTTATTGTAATACCTAATAATTTAATACGTGTTAAAAAATTCTTTCAGTACAATAATAACATTTCTTAAAGTGCTAGACGTTAGTTATCTATTTAGATTTATAATTATTTAATCGAATTTTGTTTAGGTATATCATATATATTTCTGTATCATTAAACAAATATCATTTAGATATGATAAGGAATAACAATGATATTGAATATTCAATTATGAATTAATATTTATATTTCATGGCATTTCTTCTCAAAGTCAAAAATATTTAAAATTATTTTCATAAATATTGTTATGCTAAAATACAAGTACTTTAAGTATGATGTCCGTACAAATTTATTATTCATTGTTTACATCAATCTACGATTTAATTACTACACAGGCAGACACCCACTAATATAATTTTTATAAGCGAGTAGAATAATATATAATGATGTTCATATTCACGAATGCTTTTATATTGCCTATATAAGGTGCCTTTATATCATCATTAATAATTATGTTAACAAATTAAAGTGCAAACATTTTTTTAGTAAAAATGTATTATTTTTAAACTTAATATGTGTATTTTATTTATTTGACATTGTTTAAAAATTATAGGTTTACAAATTTCTTATAAACAAATTTTAATGTATTTTCACTCACTTTATATTTGTTATACGACGACCATTTCGATATCATGATATTAGAATTGGCATTAGAATCACATAATTAACAACACAATTAAAAAAAAAAAATTATAGAAATAACACTAAAAATAAATTTATGAAAAATTAAGTATTTGATTTTATAGCAAAAAACCATGTGTTATTATATAAAATAATTGACGTATTTTTTCGAAAAAAAATTGATGCGTGCAGTTTTTAACTAGCCGAAATAAATAAATTTTCGTAAGGTGTATTGACTGACTAACCGGCGTCGGGTAAACTAACGTATTTCGTGATAACGCGATATGTAATACATAATAGTAAACAAAATGTTACTCAGGAGTGCGAAGTGGTGGGCACGGTTTCCATGCTGTTCCCACTCTCTTACGGCCATATAATATCGTATCGTTTTTATTAGTAGCTTACGAGAAATGCAAACATTTAAACTGCACATGTTATGATACAAACTCCTTTCTCTCTTATTCCGAATTCGTTTTCCATCCCTAAATAGGCTAAGTATAAAATGCATTGTGAACATTAGATAATATATTGTTTTGATCGACAAATCAGTTGTTGAGCAATGGCCAATGAGTATGATTTAAATCAAGTATAATATTTAATACGTAAAAACTAATAAATTTAATTCAAGTATACATTTTCGATGAAAACGAGTTTTGAAAAAAATTGTGTTGGATAACAGTTTTAATAATATGATACCATATAACAGTTTAATATATAATATAATTGAATAACAGTTTTTAACTTATTGTGTATCTATGTCAACAGTTGCAGTAAATTATTATACCATATCATACCTATAAACTAATTAATTGTATAGTCTTACATAAAATATTAATGTTTGATTCTTTTAACAATTTAGACTAGTGTTAATGAAGACAATTCTATTTTATTACCTCTTCTGTCGTTTTTACATATAGGTACCACCTACCTTAAATTCGGTTTATAATATCACATTTTAGCTAATCCGATTATCAATTATGCATTTAATTTAAAATATTATACATATTATATTTAAGAAGTACGAAATAAAAACACAAATACATATACATTTCAAGTAATATGATTTATTACATACGCTCGTATTTTTAAAAAATGTTTCAAAATAATTTTATCCCTTCAAGTTTATTAATTATATTTTTAACAAAAATAAATAATTTACTTATTAGTATTTTGTAGTTTGAATTATGTTGAAAAAAACATATTGAACTAGTTTAAATATTATGTGTTTCATTGTTTGTGAAAATTATAATTAATAAGAGGTAACATATTTACAGGTGACATTGTATAAAGTTATTTATAATATAATTTGGGTTACCCATCGACCAGAGTTACAACAAGAAGTTACATAATTAAAATATTGAATGTTATAATTATATAAATTAAAATGCCAATAGGTACCTTAAAATTGTATCAAGACACTTAGGCAGGTACCCATATACACATTATACAACAAGATACATCTAAATATCTAATGTGTGTGTACTGAATTTATTTAAAAAAAGAAAAATTAAACGAAAAATTAATCAAGGGTACAGTAAACTACTCACAATATAATAATATTTACGACTGAAATAAAAAATGATATATTGAGTGATGATTTCCGTACTTGTGGGAGTGCTTGTAAATCATTATCATTTAATTTTATTGAACCCAAAACCACTCTAAACTCAAATAGTGTATCAAATACAATTAAATTTAAACATAGTAATCATATGTTTAATAAAGTAACGTTTAATTTACGAAACAAATTATATAATTTTATATTTTAATATTATAATATTATTCATGAGAATAAATGACAGGAACTAGTATTAAATTATAGTATACCACATAAATGAGCTATTATTAATAGAAATATTTAAAATAAAATCTAGTAGTTATTTATTTTGGTAGATGATTATTCTATGTCATATAGTGCAGTAAACAATTCCCAAGGTTTTATTTTCAAATTACATAACAAATGACTAGAATAATGATTTTGTAAAAAAATGTATTGGATTTTAAATACTTTAATTAAAAATTGTAGTATTAAAATTCGTTAGGGACAACAAAAATCAATGATTCAGTTTAAATTTACATTTTACGAAATTATTTATATAAACTTAAATTCAAATCAGGTAAATTTAAATATTAGGTTTTAACGTTTTTGAACTGATTGATATACAATATGAATAATATTTTTAACTGTAATCACTTATTTGACAGTTCTGAAGACAAGATTTATTTCCAATTCCAAATGGATCTTGTATATAATATTATGATTTTATAATATTTCTTAAACATTTTTTTAACAATTTTGTAATATTATAACTATTTTAGATCTAACAGATTCCTATAGTTCCGCTAAAAATATTAAAAAAAACATGTGGATTAGGTATAATATGATAAATCAATTAGAATATAGAATGCACTGATCGATCGAAGGACGTTTGCCAACCATACAAAGTGTCATGTATTAATAAAAACTATATGTTTCACAATCTGTTGTTTACATTTATAAAGTAATTTTCTTTGAACAATATACACGAAAATAGTTATGAATATATAAATATTAATTTTTTCGGTTACTTACCAGCTTACCAGCTATTATGAAATATACATACCTACTTGTAGTTTTTGATCATAGTATACACACAGTAATGCGTCTACTATAATAACACTATAAATAAATATAATTATTGGAACTAGCATTTTAAAAATAAACTTTTAATGTATTTGATCAAATTAGCATATTATATATTCAACGTTTTTATTATTATACTATGTTAAAAGCAACAGGTTTTTTATTATTAAAAAATAAATATTTAGCTTAGTAAAAATGATTGTGGATTATTAGGCAACTTAATTTAAAACATCAATAACTTGTATAATGTACTATAAAATGTATAAGTTTTTTAAATTTATGAAAAAAATATGGTTCATATTAAATGTAGGTATGTTATTTTGTATACTTTATATTATGCGGTATGTTATAAAAAACATTAGCAAAAATCATACTTCGAAAATGTTTTAAGTTCCTGGTTTCTCTCTTTCATTTATAAGTCTGACATAAAGTAATATATATATATAAGTTAAAATGATTTCCATAACGAATTAATCTGGTATATTATTAAAACGATAAACACACCAAAACTACGTCGTATGAGACAATCTATATATGTCAATCTACTCTGTTATCAGCGGAAAATATCTATCAGGTACGTACTATCAATACTGCATACACGATTTATTTAATTGTAGTATGTCAATAAAACAATATCAGTACTAGGTACAATAATTATTATTGGTTCCTCTAAAAGTATGGACCAAAATATATCGTAAAATAATTTTTTTTCCGTAAATTCAAGAATTTTAATATAGTTAGAGGTTTGGTACATATTTGTAATTGTGTGGAAGATATGTCTACCTAAATATGGAATTAAATTAATATTATTCCTTATATAAATTTAGAAAAAAATTCGCGAAAACAATTTGCAAGTTGTTGAGTGGACCTTGTCACTGAGTGTGTCGCATTCGAATGGATGTGTTAAATTTGAACTCAATGATAAGTCATTGCATACGAAATATGATTTGAACAAAGACAGTTTTTCAGCCAATATTCTTAAAGATATTATACCATATTATATTTAAATTGCAATTAGTTATTTATTTATCTATTCGCATACAGTAGATTGAATTAATTTTTGCCGTAAACAAATTAGACGTATTTATTATATGGTTATGATTGTAATATTATTTCACATATTACTAGGTAGCTACGTTATTAACGTATAAGCTAATACAGATGATACCTATATATAACGGTGTACCAAAATACAACAGTTAATAATAAAGAATATGAATTTTAGCAATGAAAACTTTTAAGTTAGGTACAGCAGGTAAAATTGTTATATTTCACCGAAAATTTGAAATAAGATTTAAAATTAGAAAATTTCAACTTGAAATTTCTCTAAAAGGTATAGTGAATTCGCGTTTAAGAGATTTTTTAGGTTTTTATAGGAAAAATGTACGAGAAACCTTGATAAACTTTCTTTGTAAATTGGCAAGCCTTAGATATTAAAATTGAAAATTTTATACATTTTAAAACTAAAAAATAATTTGGAAATTTTTGTGATTTCGACGAATTTTTGTCACTACATAAATGCTTCTAGAAAAAATAGTGTTACCTAATGTGGTTTTGATATTTAAATTTTTGTAAAATCGACTTATGTGGGATCTTTTATTGAATTTTCGAGCTTATTAATCAAGTATAACATTTTTATTAACATTTATAGAAACAATTTTAAAAAACAAATTTAAAATGCCTATTATTAACTTAAAATTAGTCTATATATTTTGAAAATTTCATTGCTTATAGAAACTGATAATTGCAAGAGTAAAATGTTTTAAGTTTTTATAATTAATATTTTTTGAATTAAATCCAAATGACAAAAATCGTTTTAAGGAGTAATCAATATTTTACTTGGAAAATGTGAATATTCAATATCAAAATTTAAAACTCAACCGCTCATTTAAAATCTATGAGCTTTATCGCTATGCTTTAATTTTTATTTATATATATTTTGTTATAAATAAATAATACTTATGAGAAACTGTGCATTCAATTATCAAGCTTACCCCCGATCTTTTGAAAAGTAGGTACCTACTAGACATTTTTTCTTTTCTACCCCCAAAGTATCAACCAGATCAGATTTGCTGCCTGAAACCACTCTCAAAATTGAAGATTAAAGCATTTTTATTCTACTTCTTAAAAAGTGTCTTTAAACACGAAAATACAATGAAATAACAAAAAACCACACATCATTATTATAATGATGTTCGTCGCCTCCGCTCAGACGCCAGAATTTAAAATTAGTAAACATAATTAAGAAAATAATATAATTTATAAAGAAAACAATTACAATATTTAGAAAATAGTCATAATATTGTTTAATATTTCTATGATCTAAAAACTTATTTAATATATGGCTATCTATGTTACTAATGTGTTTAAAATAAATCGCATTCCTGCACGTAACGCAACCAGATGACTTTTGTTTTAAATGTCATTGTACTAATTAGACGAAAACCTCGTTAATTTAAAACTGTTCAGTATCATTCATGGTGTCTGCAGCTTTACTCACGTTGTATGTGAAAAGTTTAAGATGTGATACGAGTGCTTAAATATAATAAAGTTTTGAAATAATTTGCCCTTCTCCAAGATTTTGCAAAATACCTTGAAAAATACCTTCAAAATAATTTGAGTTATTTATTATGGTTTTGGATGTCAGTTACTGGATGTATTCGGATGTTCGGAAATTGGAATGAAATAATTTAAACAAACTAACTAACATGGGTGTTAAAATATCAGGAGTACAATATCCATGTGTATGTTATTAGGGCCCGGAGGTTGATGTTTGCGCGATTTTTTTCGGTTGAAGTGTAATAAAGTACAAATTATTGTTCAACCTTTTTGCGTGCTTTAGGATTACGATTATTATAAGTATACTAACTAACGAACATTTGTCAATTACTGAGCGTACAAGGTTCCTCCGTTTCGTAACCCTTCAACTATGATGACTTAGCCACTATTTTCGATTATAGCTCGTGTGTTATTTATGTGCCGTCTAACGCGTTAATCATGATACTGTATAAACGCAATTGCAATTCGGGTACTTGGGATAGCATATTATAAACCACTCCTGCGTATGAATGACCCTTTTTTAAAAAAATTTTTTGTCGCGTATTACAGAAAGCGAAAGCGTATCCGTTTTTTTTTACTTCATTTATATTTCTCCTTATACGTATTCTATTCTCCGTTCGTAGAAAAACTGGTCTGATGTAACCTCACGCCACCATTCTGAATCCTTCCTAGTCGGTCAGACGAGCAAATTATATTACAGCTTCACTTTAATTTAAGGCCCCGGGATACGGGTTATGCAACTAAGTAGGTCTCTTCGGGAAAAAAACCGGTTGGCCATTGTAGCAGGGAAGAGCACACTCGGTCAAACGCGTGGTCTGTATAGTTATCAGCAATAATAATAATAAAAAACGAATGGAAAAATAATAATAATTTTTTTATGTCCGCATACTCTCGACTTCTATCGCGGTATCGCCGTACTGTACATGAAGGTATATCGAGTTCAAACAGGTTACATCGTTACTTGCCGGTTATTTCCCTATCATCGCCGGGGCACCCTATTACGTCATAAGAGGTCCTTGATCTTTGCCGCAATTATCGTTGTAAGAGGTAGATATGACGAACCTTTAAGCGTATAAGTTGCGTCGATTATGAGATTTACCGTCAACTTTTAACGAAATATTAAATAAGCGGCTACTATGTTTTTTTGATTATAATCTCTATGACTATGCATGTGAAGAACTATGGCTATAATTAATACAATATCATTAATTATTAATTATCACTAAGAAAGAACAAATTATTGATAATTAAGTTTTTGTAAAAATGTAAAAAATAATCGAATCTAATTTTAAGTAATTTGAAAAATATTACAAAAGAAAATTGGTTCTTCAATAATATTTATTGATCTGAAAAATACTTTTACTTTAGACTAATGATTATGTATTGATAATTTCATTTGAAATATTTGAAATTGCCCATTTAAAATAATAATAATATGTTTTATATACTTGTAACAACAATAATATAGGTATTACTGTAATATTGTTTACTTATATAATGCCACTATAGGATTATAGTATACATCAAAATTGATATATTATAAACTTGTAAGTACTCGAACAAAATTAATGATTAAATACAATAGAATATAATGCAATAATGTACATATAATAAGTATATAATAGTAATTTAATGTAATGTAAATTCGACGAATTTTTTATGTAAATAATGTAACGTTAGCTAATAATCACGCAGTCGATGTTTTAAAACCAATAAAAAAATGAATATATCATGTAATAATCACATATAAGAAAAAAACTTAAAATTCAATATCGTGTTTAGATTGATCGTGAAGCAAATTAGATTTGCATCTCGCTAATTTTGATTTTTTAATAAAACTAGTCAGTTAATATGTAAAACCATACATCTAGGATTACTATACATTGCAATATGTGTTAAGTCATAACTGTTGATCATATCATGTTGTATGTTCATATAAAAAATAAATAACGGAAGAAAGTGATATGAATGTAGACATAAATAGATATGCAGAATGTAGGTAATAGGTGCAATGTATTTTGAAAATAACTTATTTAGGTAAATGAAAAAAAAATTTCGTAATTTAGGTGTTTAATGAACTTTCTCTTTTTGTCATATTCGTAATAAGTTCAGCGCGAAAAACAAAGTGTGTTTCTCCCGTATAAATGATGTAATATAGTACATTCGTATCGTATAGGTAAAATTAAAAAATCCATTTAAAGTTGTATTAGAATTATAGTAATAATATAATAAAAGTAAATTAATGTTTATGTTTTACATGAAATAATCACCAATATTATTAATATCTATTAAAATTGAATAATAGTACGTCTAATGGCAACGCATAGATTGTGTCATTGTGAAAACAGTTTTGAAATTAATGAGTATAGTATAATCTATATATTATACCTACAACGAAAATAATTTTTAAATATAAAATATCATTGATTATTTATGAAATTTATTGATTTATTTTTGTATTTGCAATCAATAGAAATCAATTTTTTTGCCTACTGTTGATTTTTAAACTTATATGGACATAATCATCGTATCCATACTATAAATACAGAATTAAATCATATTTTATAGTTTTATAATTTCACTGAGTTATATTATTATATACAAAAGGTATTGAGCTATAATTTTTATACTTTTAATATTTTATAGAATAATATAGGTTATCTACTAAGTATGTTTTATTTTTCCAAGTTATAATTATGCTATACAATAATCTAGATATTACACATTTAACCGAACATGAAAGAATTGTTTATTATTTTAAAATATATCAAAGAACTAAATATTTTTAGAATTTAGTAATATTTAAGCAATTATATGATTAAAGACTATCAGTAATAATATTACCTACTTTTAAGGATTTGATGTAATCAAAAAATAATATTTTTCACCATTTTTTATTATTATTTTTTTTTAGGTTTTTATTTTTTTGAAAGACAACATACATTTATAATTTCATATGACTATTTTTATACATTAAACGAATTTAAACGAGTTTCATCATCAGACTATACACGTTTCAAACTTTTTTGAGGCAAAATAATTAATTGTATTAAAAATTATAATATTACATAATATTAAATTATTTCAAGAAATAATTAGTCACATTGTGTTTCCGTTTTTGTAAAACTTAAAACCTGTACAGTCATAGTATTTTTGATATTATCATAGAAATAAACGAAGAAGGAACCACAATTAGTTGAAAAGTCTAAAATATTAATATTTTTTCTCGGGCAGTATATTCGTACCGTCCTCTTGGTCCCAAATATCACTGTTTGGGGGGGGGAGATATTGAGTACCTAATAAAATATTTAAATACAAACTAAAATAAAATATTGGTTATCTGTGATTAAATATAACTATAAACAATTATTTTTAAAAAATCTAAATTGACGTAACAAAAAAAAAAAAAATAGAATTAGTAATTTTTGATAAATTAACTAAAAATATACGTCTTGTTTTATCTACTTAGTATTTAATTAAACACACATGATTTCACAAATCATTAAATATATAATGTTACCACAATATATTGTGAACGACATACAAATACACAAGTGTTCGGGCACTGCATATTATGATCAATGGAGACAATTATTGGCGGACAGATAATTGTTCAGAACAATATCCAAGTCACTAATCCCTTACGACCATACAAGGATTACAACACGTCATATTATTAAGTTATATGGACAAAATATATATGAACAAAATTAATTAATTTTGTAAGTCATTAGTCAAAGAAAAAAAAACAATCGTCAGCCGGCGATATTATAATATTATGGTAGTGTGTTGTATGTGCCATACATGGTACAAACATTATACGTTTGTACTATGTTTATGACATGGACATTAGCAAATGGAAAATTTACTCAAAATTCGTCTTCGGCTATATTACAAACTAACAGTTAACGCCAATAAGAACAGTTTAACAACAAACTAATAATATGTATTTAACTATCGGTTAATGTGTCTGCTTTACTGTATATTTTATATTGCTAAACCACAAACCGTACGCTGCGTCTACGAGCTACAACTATACGCCAAGTTCACCGAATAAAAAACAATTTGACTGTATCTTATAATAACGACCTCTAAATTGTAAGAACGGTGATTAGAAAATCATGACCTACGTACGCCATTTTTATTATGTACCTTTATTCATTATTAGGTATCGTGGTAAGACGGTTTTACTGATATTATATATTCACAATAAAATACGATATTTTCAGGGGATTTACTTAAATATTTTAATGAACACTAGTCACTTGATGCTCCGGTACAACATATTACAGAACAAAAGTGGGTTTTATGAAAATTAATTTTAAACATTTAAACGTTTAGGTTTCATAACACAAACACGCCGTATGATCGTAAAAACATATTACGTTTTTGGTTAACACAATGCATATTATATTTTAACTTATAACATGATTATATAGTGATCAAGAGAAAGGTGATTGATAATCTGTGAAGTAAAATTACATAATTTACTGAACTGATAAAAGTGAAATAAAGTGATCCGCCAAAAATGAGTGTACTAAGACAGAATCAAAATCGAAAACATGTTCGTAAGAATTAAGGACTATATTATGGACATCGGCTTACTTCGTGTTTTGCATATAATATCCATTTCCGTGGTCATCAATAACAGATTAATATGGATGCTTTCGAGTATATTGTTTTGCCTATACGATTGTCCGGTCCGGTGCAGACGAGATGGGTTTAAAATTCACTAATTATTGTCCGATTGAACTGTTTTAATTTTTATCCCACCGCATTGACGACACAGTGGTCTACTATATATTTTAGACACAGCGTATTGAAATATCATCCTCAAAATACATCCTCGCTGCCCATAATAATAATAATAATCAGTCACTAGAAAAATGTCGAAATAAAATATTATTTTAAAAAGACTTTTCAAATTTTAATTTTGGTTGTCTGAAGAGGGTATAATTGATGAAAAACGACTATAGGTTTTTTGATACGTTTTCATTAACGGCTTACAATTACGTATTATTATTGTATAAAAAAAAAAGCTGCAATCAAATAATGTAAATTATTGTAATGACCGGACCAATGAATAAAATATATATTATTATAACAAGAAAACATTGTTAAAACCGTATTTTTTTTCAACATTATGTAATTTTATAATGTAATTACCTGTGTATTTTGTTTTTGTTGAAAACTTGAAAACAACAATACATACGTCACATTTGCATAGTCTCGCCTAAGAATACCATACCAATTACTAGCATGACTTGCATAGACATTATAATAATTATTGTTATTTTTCCTTTCCGTATACATTTTTACTATCTAATTGTTAATAATTTTTAGCTTTTATTTAAAAATATTGAAAATAAAATAATTTTGGAATGATTTCTATTATTTGTTTTTTTTATATATCAAATGGAATCAAACTATTTTTCTTAAATAATTTATCAACTAATTTATAGTATTTTATAAAAACATATTACTATAGCATATTACATTATAATAGTAATATGATGTCAACAATAATTAGATAGGCTTTAACTAACTAGATTATCATAAGTAAAAGGTAAAAAACCTAACTTATTTCAAAATTTAAGAATATTATTTTATGTTTATAGTAGTCACAATATTATATAAGTAGGTATTTTTACTTTCATTTAAAAATTATTATGTAAGATAATTAGTTGATATTAATAGAATAAAATATAAAGCCTAAAAAATTACTTTAAAATCCCTATAAATGCAGTTTAAAACATATCAAAAAGGAAAAAAAATTATAACTTACCGTATTTCACGATATCATTATAAATTAGATACCTAAATAAATTATTATTTGAGTTATTACTGTCACAAAATTGATAAATTATAGTAGTAATTGATGGATAACAATGGAAAGTACAATTATTATAGGTATTATATTTAAATTTAAAATTATTCCTATCGTCTATTAATATGAATAAGGAATGTGATCCTATATATTTTATTCACATACGTGATACAATACGTATGATATAAAAGCTAATTGTTTTTAT
This sequence comes from Pentalonia nigronervosa, assembly GCA_014851325.1. NCBI lineage: Eukaryota > Metazoa > Arthropoda > Insecta > Hemiptera > Aphididae > Pentalonia > Pentalonia nigronervosa. The sequence continues at coordinate 13,491 of JACXSJ010001290.1, read as the reverse complement.
GTAATTTAAATAATAATTGTAAACTATGATCAGGCTTTTAAATTATTTTGGACGCTTACGCCGTTTATTCATTGATACGTATAACCAAAGTATAGCTATTAACTTATCATCGTATAAATTGTACCGTAGTTCTAAATGACTTAACAGTATTACACGCGCTAATCGTCTATGATATCCATCCCATAACAAACAGAAGGAATCCAGCACAGTGTATAATGTATGGAATAATTTTATGGTTTAGCAGTCGTGATAAAGACCGTCAGAAAAATGGAATAATTTTGTGGTGATTTTCAGTTAGGTATTCAATCATACGGAAATAGTCAAATTATTGAACTGCATTGCACTAATTTTACCTTGGCAATTAAGTTCTAGTTATTCGTGATAGAGGACAATGGTGATAATCACTATAATAATTCTAAACAATTAATTGATATTGCGGGATAATTAAAAATGGCGTGTTTAGGTAATTTAAAAATTAACGTAGATACAATGGATCGAATAGGTATACCGTCACACCGATAATAATTTACTTACATCATATGACGTCGTAAACTCGTGTTTTTATTTGTATAAATCATAATAATCGGAGAAGAATTAATTTGTTTTGTATTTATTTTAGCTAGTACTTTTACAGGCTGATTTATTGTTCTTATTTGTTATTGACATAAATATAAAATAATTATTATTAACACCATACAATACGTGTATTTGTAGTTAAATGCATTGATACCAATTATTGAAAAATTACATTTATAATTAATGAAAACTTTATTGAAATAAACAAAGTTTAATTAGTTACTTCACTTGATGTTTCCCGATATAAATTTTTGAAAAAAATACCGAAGAAGAATCATTTAAACCGGGACGAGGGTGATGTGATATAAGTGATATAACTATATCCTAAAATCATGTGCATAACTATATTTTACATTTTCATCACTGTCGAACACGCCAATAGCCACTGGGTAATTACCATCAATCACCATGGTAAAAGCTAAAATTTGTGTGTGACACACTACATCAGGAATTCACGATTTGCGTTCAATAATGTAGTGACATTTTTTTTATTATATTTAATGCGTAAGCAACGAATTTTTATTGTGTAATCTTTTATATACAGACAGATAACATTTGTTTGATAACTTATATTTTTAAATTGTCTCCTTTTTTATAAATCATTAAACACATTTATTTATACAATTAGGTAAATATTAATACCTAAATATATAATATTACACACATTTTTTTTTTTTTGTCAAAATAGTCTAAAATTATTTCTATGTAAAAAACATAATTTGTTATAGATTTTTATTTTTAGTTCTATCATAATATAAATTATCGCAAAAGCACAAAATGAAATATCAAAATTCCAAATGTAGATTTACTCTTCATTTTATCTTATTAAATGTACGCTTCATCATAACATTCCGAAGATTCCATTCATTAATTTAACGAAACTAAAAAATTATATTTTATCTCGTATTATGCACTAATTATCTTTTTATCAGAATTAGGTATATTATATTGTATTGGACATATAGATAGATAGTAACTATATTGTATAATTTTGCGCGAATAAAGAACTTTGATGCTTTTGATAACTCATGATACTTTAAAGTATTTCATTAGTATGATTACGAATTACTAAGTTAATTTTAAAAATGATTATTCTGTTACATTATTTTCTTTACAATACTGTATTAGATTTAAAACATGAATAATAATTTATTGTTACAAAATAAAGCAGTACCTACATATTTGTGTAAAATATATATTCACAACTTAAATTATATTAATCCTGCATCGCGGAAAGATGTAATTTAAAATAAAGTGTTTACAACGCAATTTATGTGCAAATGTACATTGGTACATCATACATTGAAAATGAGTGACTAATAGTAAAGCATGCACTGATATTTAAAAGTTTTACAAAATTATTGCCAGTGAGAAATGATCTTATATAACCTCGATTTACACGTAATGGTCGGTATTTATAAAAAAATGCATTTACTTGCATTTTTAACTACCATGATACTGTTTATTTAAATTTTCTCAAAAAATTACATTGCCATTAAAAAATAATCAATTCTACTTATCATAAAACACTATCGGGACCTTTATAACACAATTCCTAAGTGTTTCACAGGGTACTAAATAAATTAATAAATATTAGGTATAGACATCAAATTCTACGAAAATTTCTTCTGCCAAATTTCCAAAATAAAATTAACCTGAAATTGTATTTAACTAAATTTTGTTCAGAATTGTTTTTATCAAATAAATGAGTTGTGACATTTAGTTTTAAAATAATAAAATATTACTATTCTGCATTGAAGTGATCGAAGTGAATAATCGACGACTAGACATATTCATAAACATTGTGAGGAATGTCTTAGTTTTAAAATGGGGTGCTTTTTTATGGAGATAAAAATGTTGGTCAAAATGTTTCACAATAGACCTAATCAAAGTTTCAAGATTGGTTTATTTATCTAGTCTTTACATAATTTAGATTATTTTTAAGAATTGTTTTGTAGTTTTCCATAAAACTGACTTAATTACCAAAAAATCGGTAACGTTTTAGATTAAGCGGAGTGAGGAATGTATTGATTTTACAATGATGTGTGTTTTTTTTTATTTATTTTTTTGTAACTGTCATCACGTTTAAAGGCAGTAAAAGTGCTCCGATTATCTTCACCAGCATTTTTTTCCGGTAGGAAAGTGGATCTAGTTGATACTTTGGGGGGGGGGGGTCAAAAGCAAAAAATTCTCCACAGTTTCCAAACGCATCAGGAAAAACAAAAAAAAATTAAGAAAAAAAACAGGAATTTTTACGCGAAGTTAATTTTTGACAAAATCAATTTTGTTTTTTAATGTAACTCCAAAAGTTATCACAGTAGATATATTAAATTTTCACAAACTGTCTATATAAGCAATTTCCATACACAATAAAATTTTCAATATATTTTGATTATTTTTAGCTATTTATAGGCATAATCAATTTTTATGTTTTTTTTTATTTATTTTTTTTTATTATTATGAATAAAAATTTTTTCATTTGGTCAAAAAATTTGAAAATTTCATACAAAGATCTTCATAATTTGTTGTAAATGAAAATTAAAAAAAAAGATGAGCATAAGTCACTAATAGTTTTTTATAAGCGTATAAAGTTGAAATTTCGAGAAATTATGTAGAAATCATAAACAGTTGTAGCTATTTTTAATTAAAAAATTCATAAAAAATTTTGTATTTAAATCTAAGATTTAAAAATTTAACACAAGATTCTTTATAAGTTTTTCTACCTTTCTAAAAAAGAAAAAGTTTATCGAAAAGTTAAACTAATTTTTTATAATTATTTGAAATTATAAATTGGATATTCATCCGTTTTCTCCGGGAACAATTTTCTTATTTTGATGTAATTCAAAATAAGGAATAACCGTAGACATTTGAAAATTTTACCAAATGCTTAGATTACTCTTTTCTATATACCAAAAAACTTTAAAAATATTTTGATACTTTTTAAACTAATTGTAGGCCTAAGAAAATTTTGGTGTTTTAAAAATTTTTTTCTTTAATTATCGATAAAAAAAATTTTGTTAGGTGAAATTTCTTGAAAATTCAATAAAAGATTCTTCATTAGTTTTGCAAATAACAGACCAAAAATAATAAAAATACATAGGTACAAATTTTTTTTATAAGCATTTAAACTTCAAATTTTGACCGAAATTTATCATTGAACATTTGCGAATTCATAAAATGTTCAGTTTTTATAGCTAACGATTGAACATTTAAAGTAAGATTTTTCGTAAGTAGTTAATAGTGTAACCGAAAAATCAAAAAAATATTTTAAAAAATATAATTTTTTATAGACATTTTAAGTTCAAATTTAGATGAAATTACATATTTAAATGAAGAATAACAATGTTATTTATTTCGTTGTAATTTAAAAATATTTTTCATGGGTACTTAAAACTTTTAATGTATATATTATTATATTTTACACACTTAATTAAAATTACAAATGCAATGTTTTCTGTAAAAATTAATACATCCTACTATATTATTAATAGAAAAATGAATTATTTTAATAGCAATAATATCTTAAAATACTCTTAGTTTTGTAAGCTGATAGACCGTCTTCGCTCAGAATCGATTTTCGTATACAATGATTTATATCATTGAATACAAATTTAACACATCTATTAAATCGATCCACTCGACATCTATTTACTACATACCAGAGCAGTACCCACTTTCCGACCTTTTTAGTATTTATTAGTAATTTAAAATAATTGTACTTATTATTAAAACCGTAATTATGCAGCATATTTTAATATTGTAATTAAATTTGTTGTTGTTTCAATGTTTAGGAATAATGATAGCATATAGTTTTAATTACAGCCTACTTATAGAATTTGTATTAATGTGTTCAATTAGTGTTGAGTATATTTTTAAATTTAAATTTATAAATAAGTAGACCCTTTTACAGTTTGAATCTCCCAAATTTTATCATTGTATGATGATGTGATGACCATCACATACATCCTCTTATTGTACATCTACATTTGATTATCATATAAATAAATTCAGATAGAAAATAATTTTTTTTTAATAAAAAAAAAACTTAAAAATATTATGATTGGATTTAAAATAATTCTGATTTAAATATTTTTAATCTGTATTTTATCTGACTTTTTTTTTAACTATCTATTACAATACTTTAAATAAATATTTATTTTAAAATGTTGGACTTAATAAATACTTCAATTAGTATTATTGATGTTAAATTTTAGTATTTTAGTACTTTTAATCAATATACCAATAAAAATAAATATAAATACGTATAATCCCTTAAATTATATTATTGTATAAAAATTAAACTTTTTTCTTTAACTTATCTAAACTATCAATAAAGGGAATTGATTAAATACTGAATATTTAATTAAAGTATTAATTAATAATAGCTATAATATAATATGTATTCTGTAAAAATGTTGTCAAATCTCAAGTTGTACGGTTGACAATATGAGGATTAATGATTATGTATAATAGCTTTGTGAATTAATTTTACATATAAAATATTATAAGTAAGCAATACTTAATTATTTTTTAACTTATTTTAATGTAAAATTAAAATAAGTTTATAAATTAAATATTTAAACAATACAAATTTTAAAATGTCTAACACTATGCTTATTAAAACTTTGTTTAAGCTTATTTTTAGCTACATAATATATTTTTAAGGGCATGTTATTTTTTTGAATGCCAAGTTTTTGAAAAAATAAATGAATGAGTTACAATATAGTATCTATATAGAAAATATATACTCACTGAATACCAACTCTTAATCATCCAGCTACAATTTATTTTATCCAAAAGTAGTGTTGGCCTTTGAAGAAGAAATCGTTTATTCAATAACGTACACAATATAGGTATATTGTATGTTTTTAAAAATCAAAATATTTTTCAACTATGTTTTATTAATATTAAAAATCACAGTGGACAAATACTGATTAAAAATCACTAGAAAACGTCTACACTTTAAAAAAGTGAAATACGTTAATCTTTCATCTCGCGAATGTTACTCAGTGTCGTATTAAATATGACTGAACCACGAGTCGCCAAGGGTTAGCGTAAAAAACCTATTAAAAATTTCAAGGTTTCAATGTCGAATAGGTGGAGCTCCGAGATAGAGCATCTATTCTAATATCAAACAAATCACCTCCTCATAACAATAATAGTATGCAAAGTCAAGTTCATTGCAAAACTCGAATAGATAATTCTACACACGAGGAGATAACACGAATGCATCGAAAAATAAATATATTAATTCGTATACTGTAATAATGTTATTGTCTCACTAACAAAAGTAAATCACAAAAATTAAAATTTTGACGTTAAACGGTGTAGATGTGATAAGAATAATGTATAAATGTTACATAATCGAGTAAACATAATATTATGGTTTACATAGTTTATACAAAGAATGCCAATTTCACAGTGGACAGAATTTTAATAATTTTATTTATACTATACATATTTTATACCTACCGACTATCTATAAATATTGTAAGAAATATGACTTTTTTGTATGTTTACTTATCGTTTCACTATTAAAACTATATAATACAAAATTTTATTGACAAATTTATTGATGATTGAATTATTTGAAATGTTTTAACTTTTAACCATGTTTCAATTTTATTTCTTTATTATACAAGTTGTTTTTTTACTAAAATGTGAAGAAATTGTATAGTTATTAAATCATAAAACATTGGTAATCAAAAATTATGTATCAAACTATATATTATTTTTTGCACTCGCGTATTTGATAATCATAGTATTTAAATATTAGAGACGATTAGATAATCAACAGAAATTATACTATTCAGACAACTCGCGTAATACACCAATTCGTATAATCTTTGTAATTCATAATATGTGTTGACAAATTGATATTTTGTGTTACAATTATAACGCATATTGTAAATTAATATAAATATTATAAAATATCTATACGATATTTCACAAATACATTTTCGTTTATATTGTACATACATTTGGAGTCTTGACTACGTCCTGAGGGGTTCTATACCACGTGAAAAGGCTTTTACGGACACATTTATGCATGTTCGACGTCCTCTTAAGTAGTATTTTTTAAGTTATCATTAGTGCAGCTAAATACACTTATAGCTTAATAATATTCAAATTTTGATTTTAAATATTACGAGTATAAGTTTATCACTTTCTATTTACTTAGGTAATATTATATTGTTAATATAATTACTTTTTCACATGTATATTAAGTAAGATTAATGACTTAGAATTCTATTTAAATTCTCACCTTATTTATTAATATTTACAGGTATTTGTAAAATAATGCTTTTATTGATATTTTAAAACAATAATATCAAGTTGTTACGAATACCTGCGTCTATATGATTCTTTATACTTTTGACACTTTAGACCTATAATTATAAACACACACTATTTGCTTACTACTATTAACTACTTGGATACCTATATATATAATGCATTTTCGGTTTCTTATATAATCTTATTAAATTAAGGTATGAATAACATTTTGTTTGGATTATGAAATCAACTTTTAAGTACAGAAACATATAATATTATGCTGTTGTAATACATACACTATCAACCGTTTGAATATACGTACTAAAATAAATTTTTTATAATCAATGAAAATAAATGACTGATTGTACGTCGAATAAAATAATATATGACAATCATAGAAAAATTATACAACGTAATTTATGATCAACAAAGGTCATGGGCGAAGGAAAGGTCCAATGGATGCACCGCAAAATTCTTAACGAATCTAGTCACACATTTATATAGCTAAGGTATTGTCATTAATCATAATCTACTGTTTATTTTTAAAGTTATTGTTTAGAAGTATGATATATCATGCTTTACACTATGTCGGTATCATAATTACATATTCACGCGAGTGTTGTCAAATTCCGACAAAAAATATATGTACATAAACGTCATAATAATTATTACATTAAATGCATATTATATTCAGTGTTAAAATGAATAGTTTTTTTTTTTTTTAATCGTGTTTATAATAATATACAAAAACATATTACGAGAAATAGATAGTTAAATTATTAGAAGTATCAAAAATAAAACGTTTTTACCTGAATTAAAACATGTAAAAAATTCATGTTTATTCCAAGAATACATTTAATTTCATCAGGTATACATATTTATTTCTATTAATAATGTTATTATTATTAGGTATATATTGTTTATTGTTTAACTATATCAGTAAGTTTGAAATATTTGTGTGCAAAAGTGCAATATTTTTTAACGATACAAAAGTCATTATCTCTATAGTATATATTTTTTAAGAACCGTGTTTTTATAATTCAAGAACAAATAATTGTATAATATTTGTTGTACTACAATTAAAAATTTTCTATTTAATTATATATTTGTGTTTAAAAAGATTATTGATTATATATTACTTGTCATAAAATGGATATATAAAATATTATTTAAAAAAAAAATAAAATTATAGTAATAATGGCAATTATTATTGTATAATTTTAAATATTAGTTTTAAAAACAATACGTACATAATTCCTAGCAAAATTGTCTAATTTTGCCTTGATATGATTGGTAAATCTAGGTAAAAATGTTTATAATCAAAGATATCTGGGGTAAAAATGTAAAATTTTGCAAAATCAAAAATGTTCACGGTAAAATTGTTAAAAATCAAAAATACAATAAATATACAAATGAAATAAGATTATTATATGCATATACCCAACCATGCATGAGTTGTATTAAGTATTAAACTTTTATTTTTAAATGTTAACTTTATCTAATGGATTTTGTCATCAGTTTTTTTCGTTCGTTTTTCATGAAATTTACCATTTTATTTATTGAGCCAAATTCTAAAATTATACAACGGGCAAGGGTTAGCCTTTTTTATGATGAATATTATTTTTTTTTTTTATAATATTTATTATTTTTTTTTTAATATTATTATGCGTTACGTATAAAACTATTTTTTTAAGAAGACGCTACACCCGCAAGTGTTTTTATCGTCTAACAAACAAACAACACAATAGAAATATATGTTCAGAACTTACTAGAATCCGATTTGTGTCGTTAATATTAAAATTAAGGTAAAACGATCCATTATACAATTTAAGTTGAACCCATTTTCCTCCAATAAGGAATTAAGAATATAATAAATATATTTTTTCATATTACATAATATATATATAAATAAAAAAATGATGTTATATTATTATATTTTTGTAAAATTATGTTTAATACAATTAAAATAAATAGGTACCTAACTAAAATGGCTAAATAGGCTAAAATATCGGCTAAATAATTTAATATTTGGAAGAAATGGATATAATTTTTAGTTCAACAAAATGTTTGGAGGAAAATGGAAACTAATCTTTTTGTGGAAAAAATGGTATCTCATTTTTTAAGGAAAATTGACCCGTTCAAAATTTATAAAAGTATGAATAACGGTATAAGCTTTTATTAATATTTTAATTTTAATGAGAGTTACTAGTATCTTAAGATAAATTGTAATATATTTATACGTAGGTAATTATTACTCATTTTAAAATTAAAATATCAATTAAAAAACTGGATTCTTCTTTACTTAGTACTTCAGTATTCTGTTCTTTTTAGTACTTTCTGTACAATATAATGTTATATGTTTGTAAATGAAGATAACCCAATAATATGCAAATTAAGATTTTTCTTAATCAGTTTAATTATTATATTAATCAGTTTTACTTTTATCTAGTAGATGAAAAGAGTATATTTAATTTTTATGTAATTATATCTATCAATAAAAAACTGTATCTTATTGATACTCTAAACTTGTCATTTTTGACGCATCCATAAGTTATCTCAAGTATGAGTTGTGAAAAAAATTGCTATTTCAAATATTTTAAAATTGATTACAAAGTTAACAATTTAATATTCCAATTATAACTAAGAACATCGACGGTCAACATTTTTAAACCATCTGTTTATTAGTTAAATAAAGAATTCAATATTTAAATGAACGCTGAAAATTAAAAATTAATACAATCATGAAAACTTTAAATCGAAAACGTACTTTAAAAATAGTATTATAGTTTTCGAGTTTCAAAAATTTGTTTGACGAAAAAGTAAAATTAAATTTAAATGTTTTCTTCATTTCAATCAATGATATAAATTATAATACGTATGGATAGAAATGTTGTTTTCATAAATTAAAAATTAATATTATATTAAATTAACTCATGAATATTAATAAATATTGTTTATACTTTTATGGTACTTAGTCAGTAGTCACTGGGATTTACATTTACCTCCTTGGAGAAATAAATGTGTATTATACTGTTTAAAATTTTTAATGGAGAGAATGTTAATGGACAATAAAAATAGTTGTGTTGGTGGGATAAATAATTAGAAACATGACTATTAAGTACACGTTATGACGTATTTCATACATTTTTATTGTTTTTAAAATGATAACATATTTTTTCTATTGTCAATAAAATATTTATACATATATAATATACTTAATATGATTTTGTACGAATATTTAGTTAAAACATTTTATTTATACTATATTTAAATCTATTTTTTTGTATTATATATCTTTGAATTAAATTCAAAATAATTGTTTCAAATAGAAAATATATCAAGAGGAACTAACTTAGGAAGATGAAGCTTGATAAAAATAAATGCATAACATTTATTTCAATTCTCAAGTAGACAAATCTTATTCGTGAAGAAGAAGAACCTAATAACAATAATTAAACGTAAAGAACCTAATATCAATAACTCTGTTGATAATAAGAACAAACATTATTCCTCACTTAGTAAAAACATGATTGTTAAATATTAACAATTAGTTAATAGGGTGTGTACCAGGCGCCGGTAATTAGTAAAAAATAACCAAGGAAAAATAGAATAACGGAAAAAAGACAAAAATTTTAAAATATAAAATATATTAATTTCTTATCAAAGAAAAAAAATTAATGAATTCAAATTATAATTAATAATTAGCGATAACACTGCAAACATTTAAAAAAGCAAATAAGTCTAATTATCTACAGTATCTATTCACATAAATGCTTCGTTATTCCAAAAAATATTGCAACCACTCATTATTTTAAAAAAATGTTAACATCATTTTATGTCATTAAAATCAATATTTTTCAAAAAAAATATATTTTATAAAGTAATAAAAGCATTATAAACAATTTAAAAATAAAGAATGAAAGATATATTACAAAAGTCAATTAAAAAAAAAAATTATATTAAGTATACAGTTTTCTTAATATTATTCCAATTGTTGTTCTTTTTTTTCTTTGGTCTATTTTACTTGTTCTTTTATTTCCTTGGTCTTTTTTCCGGGATTCCTAGGTACCTACTATCTAGTATATAAATTAAATCAACACTGATTATAAATACTAATTATGCATATTACATAATATATTATATTATAGCTTACTAATACACAATTCCTATCGTCTATTAGTAATTTATGAGTCTTAGATGAAAATATATAACTAATTGCTAATTTAATATTGCCCAATAAAATCTTATAATATCTTTAAATAATACTTTAAGACGAAAAATGAACACGTATCTAATAAATAACTGACTGCTATCTGAAATAATGATAATGAGCCTATACTGTTATATATACAAGTTAATGGTGGAATATCTTATAAATTTAATGCCAGTAAAATCATTAATAACAATACAAATAGTATTAGGATTTTCAAGCTATACGTTACAGGTTAACACCTTCGACCATATATATTGAGTTGTGAGTGATTAACACGGACCAATTAAATCCAATTCATAACGACCGTTGTTGATAATTTAACACTTAATGTATCTAATTAATAACTAAAACTATAATGTTGGAAGAGTGATAACGATTAGCCATTTATCTAAAGTAATAATATTACAGAATCAAATTTACGTATAAATATCTGAGAGCATCGATCAAGTTCCGACAATGCCAGTGGTGTCTTTACACGAACGGCTCCATCTGGTTTTTCTAACGCTCATATTTCTGCTTCCCTTTAAGATGAACTTTTAAAATTTAGATATTGTAAAAAAATAAGCCCTTAATATTAAGTCTTTTCAAAAGAGGAGGTCTTCAAAGTTTATTACTTACTGAATGACTAATTAATCATCAAAATTATATGTTATTTCCCGTTGAAACGTGAAATTGGCACAAAGGTAATCAATATATCAATTTAGATGTTAATAAGAGCACTGAATCCAAATATTTTACCATTTTTGATGATACGAGTAAAAATCAGTCCTTAATTAAAGATATTAGGGGGTATAAATTTGGTTTTTCTAATACATATGATAAGATTTATCTGATAGGTACATGCAATTTGACACAAAGATAGGTATTATAATACAAAGGAAAAATTCTAAATATTTGCAATTTTCTTAAAGTAAATATAGCGCTTCAGGGAGGGTAATTCTAAATGTATAAAATGACATTGAATCGATAACCGCGACATATAACTAAAACTGGCTGTCGGATACTGCAGCATATTATTAAAATGATTATTATTGTTATTAAGTTCAAAAATGTTAAGTTAGTTGTACTTATATCGATCAACAATCGCGAAACTCCATCAAAAGATGGTATATAGGCGTCTTTATAATAATAATAAATTAATTACTATCTTAGCGCACAATAGTGCGCTGGCCAAGTTCCAGAATATTATAGCCAGGTAGCAAAAACGAACGATATCTAACAAAAACCTGAATAGGCGGGAAAAGGCTAAATTTACTTGCAAATGTTCAGACCTTATTGGCTAACTAACAAAAGTATCAATTCTGAATTATGTATATATACTTATATATTTAATATATCTAGGTACACGATTTGTTTTGATTCACGTGCATTTCATAAATCCATAAACAACAATTATAGTCTATAAATATGATTTTTTTTTTTTAAAAAAATTACATAGAATAATACATTACCTATTTAGCTAACTTAATAGATTATGCTAGTGATAGATTGATAAATAAAAAGTTATAATTTATGATATCTCTATCATTATAAGATTATAAAAATGTAAACAAATAAAAATTAAAACCTAATCACATCTAAAGAAAATCGACCTGTGATGTTAAAACATAGATTAAAACTAAAACTATTTACGCCGTTAATGATTATAATCTAACATTGAAATAACTATTGAGAACATAATTAGAATAATACAATTATTATTAATATTCTTTGATTTCCGGAATTGTATTAATTTTTTTATCAGTAACATTGCAAAGGTTAATACAAATTTAATTCTATAATTTTGCCAGTAACCTAAGGACTTAAGAGTCAAGAGACTCTACAGGACTATAGACTATAGACTAATACAGGATACATTAAATTTATTATATGCCTGTCAAAATATTCCACTCGTAAGCACACGCATTTTTTGATTCCACACTGCCCAACTAACTATCTAGCCAACGAACCATTCAATCGTATAATGAAGATAGTAAATGAAGACCCTTCCATCTCTTTCTAAAAATAATCTTTTCACACAATATGTTGTCTATTATAAAATACTAATATAAACTAATAAAAATGCACGTGTAGATTAAGCTCAAGCCCATTATTGAAAATAAAATGAACGAAATGAAATATGCTTAAGAAAAAGTAATTATGGTTAATACAGATCTTTTCACCTACAACCTACTTAATTTAGTAATACCTATGCGACTATGAGATATGTAATTTATGATATAATATATAATACATAGTTTATGATTGAAAAAAATGTTTTGATCTAAAAAGTCAGTAGAAAACGTATTACAAAATTAAAGAAAACTTTATTTACTAGAATGTACACATTCCCGGACATTATGGTGCTACCCGATTTTAATCGACAATATAGGAAAAATATTATACGTTGCCAGGACTTATTACCAAGATAATCTCAGACAATGTAA